>OZ002743.1:111626291-111893291 GCA_963924295.1 Dioctria rufipes | reverse complement strand
AAAATCGCTGAATCTCTATACAGTTTCCCGATGATATCGAGCCACCTGGGCGGGAACCCAAATGCCTCGAGAGCAGTCAGGAGATACTCGTGCGAGACGCTATCAAAAGCCTTTTGCTGGTCAAGAGAAATCATGGCCATTTGTGTACCTGTCTGTTCATGGTAGGCAAACAAATATTTGGCTACCGCGATGTTGTCGCAGATACTACGACCAGGAACACAATAGGACTGTTCCGGGTGTATTACCGAAGCAATCACTGAGCGGAGTATCGCCCCTAATGCTTTGCAGACGATTTTGTAGTCCACATTGCATAGGGTTACTGGCCTCCAGTTCCCCATCCTCTGCAAATCTCCTTTCTTTGGAATCAATCGCATAACAGACCTCCTTCAACTAGAAGGAAAGTCTGAATGTGTCTCAACCGCCGAATTGAAGACTTCCAAAAGGTCAGGAATTAATAAATCCCTGAAACGTATGAAGAATTCTGGAGTCAAGCCGTCATAACCAGGTGAAGTGTGTCGCCTTAGATCCTTTGTCGCAGCGATCATATCCTCCAATGAGATTACTGTATCCAGGATCTCCTTGCTGTCTTCAGAGAAAGTGGGAATATTCTCAAGAAATTCATGAGTGGTCGAGGATGTTGTCGACGTCGATTCAGAGTAGAGACTACTGTAATAGTCTCGAATAAATTCTGATAGCTGTTGTCCGTTGTGGACTTGTCCAGATTCATCAACTATCGATTCGACTTCACAAGAAGCAGTACGTCGTCTAGTTGCCTGAAAGAAGTACTCGGTTGGAGAATCGCCTTCCCTCAGCCAGCGTGATTGGCTGCGCAGCACAAACTCCAAGCTGTGCTTGTAAGTTTGTGTTGCCAAGCGTTCCTTTATTCTGTTAAAATAAAGAATTAACTCCGGCTGAGTTGGGAGAAGAGCTGCCACCCGAGATACTTCGGCCGACAAGCTGGAAGCTTGATACCCACTTCGATTGAAATTCGCTTCGATAAAAGATCGAACTTGGAGCTTTCCAACATCCCACCATTGACTAAGAAGAGGAAAGTCACCTTTCCTCCCTTGCCAATCGTGCCAGAATTCAGTGAATTCATTGATGAACTGCTCGGAATTCAACAAATAGTTGTTGAATATCCAGTATGCAGTTCTTCTTTCAACTAGAGTGCTGGTTGCCACTACAAGAAGGTGATCGCTAACGGAACACACTTCATGAATGACACCTACGAAATGTTCTAGTATTCCAGGTGAGACGTAAAGTCTATCGATTCTGGAGCCTGCGAGACTTCCATGGATATTTCGCGAGACCCTCGTGTATGATCTAGTCGTAGGATGCATCCAACGATAGATATCCACGAGTCTGAAAACACGAACAAAATTCCTCAACCGAGTAGCATTGACAGAGTTGAACTCAACTCCGGAATGCCGATCCATTGAGGGATTTAGCGTGCAGTTGAAATCACCTCCGAGGATAGTTTCGCCACTAAAATTCACCAGACAGGATTGAACACTATCAAGAACTTGTCTTGTAATGTCCTGGTCATGAGGAAGGTACACGTTTACTACCTTGATATGTTTGTCTTGAACGACAAAGTCCAAGGAAGAAGCGAAGCCTGGAAAGATATCTGTATATACAGGAGACGATAGTGTAAATTTGTTGGATACAATGATTGCCACTCCTGAGCCTCGGCGAGGTGCAGGTGTGGCAAACATTGCATAGCCAGTGTGCAAATAAACATAACGCTCAAGGTGTGTATATGTGTCTTGTGTAAAATTCGTATCCTGTAGAAGGGCGATGTCTATATCGAACATTTTGACATGTTCGATAGTGCTGTGTAACCTTGTATGTGCACTTAAACCCCCGGCGTTGATAGAAGCTATCTTGCACATTCAAAGAGATGAAAAGCTGAAACGATGATGGTACGACGTCTATTGACTAGGAGAATCAACCAAGCGATGCTCCTGTATCAACTCCTGCACCCTCCTATGGAGTAACCGGGATATACCGTTGTACTTCCCCTTCTTCTTGCACTCCTCTTGTAGGAGTAGAAGTTGGGGAAGTAGCAATTCCGGCTTCCCCAGCTCCTCCACAAGAATACTCCAGATTTTGCCTGAATTCTTCTTGTACAGGAGCCGGGAAAGAATCCTCGAGATCTTCTCCCTAGGAAGGGTTTCCAAACCCTCCGAGACTTCAAATTGGCTACCAATCGACATGGTGCTACCACACGATTCGTAGCCACTGAAGCTGGAGAGACCAGTCTCATCAAAACCGGTCATATCGCCGTCCGAAAGCTGCTCGAGAGACACTTCCGTGTCTCTCACAACAACCTTCGAGCCGCAAGCACCACTATCGTCCTCCTCCGAGTGGGGCCGTTTTGATGCGACTGGCTTTGCTGGCTCTGGAGGAGGCAGCATCGCCCGGTCCACCTTCGTCTTCCTCCTCGTCCTCCTTTTTTTACCTACTTGGCTATTCGACTCCTCGTCGGAAGTAGCCATGCCTTCGCGTGCCGACGTGGCACCGTTTATAGCCGGAATTTTTTTTGCCTCTAAGACAACTTCAGGCACTTTAGCCACTGGCTGCTCCAAGATAGCAGGCTGAGTGCTGGCAGAAAGTTCCTTCTCCGGAGCCACTACTGTAGCAGTGTTTTCCTTCGAAGGAGCCTTCTGTTCAGCCCTCTTTCCGCTTCTCTTGGGGCAGTCAGCAATAAAATGCCCTACCAGATGGCAAGCATGGCATTTCGCTTCGGTGCCCACGTCTATCCAGTATCTCGAGCCGGATATGCTCAAGTAAAAGCCTGATGGAAGCATGCACCCCTTGTTTAGAGTGATGGACGCTTCCCGGCTGGTACCGAAAATACCCCGCCCAAGACCCTCGTCCCCAATTTTAATGGGAATAGTACGAACACTGCCATGAACCTTCCCAAATCTCCCTAGGAAATTCAGGAGGTCTTCATGACTGGCTCGCATTGGGACCCGTGAAAAGACAACCTTCGTGGGCTTTTCCCTGAGTGGGAATGGCACAAGGTGTCTACCATCCACATCGATGCCCGCAAGCATGAGCTTGGTAGCACTACCGAGGGTCGTGGTATACACCTCGACCATTCCCCCAGCTATTACTCCCATGGAGAATAGCTCCTCACGAGAGATGACCTGAAAGATCGCTTTCAGGTATGCGCTCTGAGGACATCTATTGATGTGCTCGAGCTGCATACCGTAGCTCTCATCCTGCCACCTCCCGTCGAAAAAAGCCTGAAGACCCGCACCGGTCTTAGGCCGAGGCTTACCTGCGTCCAGTGGGGCTGGACGAGGAGTGATGCCCTTTCCTAAAATTTCTATTGATGTCTCTTTTTTGGAACTGCCACTTACCTGCTGTGCATAAGAAATCCCTGCAACTAACGCCGGGGATCGTGGTGCTGCTGCTGGTCCTGCTGGCGATGTTGGCTTCGTGCTTTGGCCAGTTGACTTCGTTGAAGACAGTGGTGGCCTTAAAATAACTCCGTCCGGCTTAGGCGCTGTAGACGAAGCCGATTTGACAACTTCCAATAATTTTGGATGTTGTCCTTTTGCTTGAGGTGCTGCTAGAATAGCAGCCATTGTAGCACCTGACGTCCCAGGCACTTCACGGACAGCATCCGCTGCCCTCGTTACCATCTTCTCCAAGGAGCTTTGATAAGCCTTCTTTTCTATGGCCTCTTGACTAGGGCCCTTAATAGCCTTTTCAGTGGGCTCTTGGGGGTTAGTTTTTAAAGAGGAAGACGCATTTCTGCTCTTCTTTCTCCTTCCTTTTGACTTGAGGGGATCATCGGTCCCCCCAGAATCGCTGCTGCTCGTACTCATTTTGAGTACGGCAGAGCAGTTTACACTTATATTTTTATATATATATTTTTTTTAAATTTCTAAATTTTTTTTATTTTATTTTCAACTCTAAAATTTATTTATTGCTTGGTCCAAAGGTTTTGATTCTATAGTCAAAATTTAAAAATTGTATGTTGCCATGGCAACGACCAAATTAAATTAAATTATTTTCAGAAATGTCACTATAATTTTTATTTTGAACACTTTTTCACAAATTTTTGATATATTTTTATAGATATTTCACTTCGGACGATTGTGATTATTGCACGTTACCGCCGATAACACACTTTTGCTTCTTTCGCTCTTTATTGTTGCCTTTTTCGCGTTACTTTATCGGAGCTCAATTTGACACGTCCGGTCACTGCGACAATAATAATAATTTTTTTTTTATTTATATATAGGCTCTTTATTTGGTGGCTCTTTGGCTCTTTTCAAAATCCTTAAAACTAAGTGGCAAAAGGCTCTACAAAGTGTAAAAAGAAGACGCTAGCTAAACTAAATGGTATAAAGTGTCAATAGGGACAAATAATAACATCTAAAACAATTATAACAACTAATAAACAACAACAATGACACAAAAAGGAAAACAAACAAGACAAAATGCTCAAAAGAGTCTAAAAACGGTCACAAGAATTTTGAAAAAGATCTAAAGTTTAACCAAAAAATTTTGAACCAGTCCCAATTTTGACAATTAGGTAAGTGGCAGTTCCAATGAGTTCCAAATTTCCAAAATAAACTAATAAAAATGTTGCTAAACGAGCGAATTTAAACAAAAATTTTTGCAATTTAGCAACGAAACCGAAACCGAATTAAAAACTTAATAGCCGAACGAACGAAAAATTTACCCGATACCGTTATAGAGTCCCGCGAGGGCGGCCTGTAGTATCATAGACCTCTACAAACTGCCCTCATCATCCCTCCAGCTTAGCATCTCTAACGGAGCGCTTATCCTTCCCACAGCACTTGCAACGGTTCCAAAGCGAGGAGAAGCCCCGTGGACTAGTGTTGCAAATGCTGTGGCCTGATATCACCAGCGAAAGACAAGAGCGCCGTCCTGCACTGTCGATAGTGGCTGCCATGTGCAGTTGAATGTATCTGCGTTCGTTGCCAGATATTCAAGACGTAAACGTCTCTTCAATCTGTCAACGAAGTGGCGCTTAAGTGCATGTGCGTGGTGTTGTGGGTCAGTGTTCTGATTCCCATCTCCGGCTCTCATGTAGTACAAGTGAATTGTAGATTTGGCCAGTGTCAACACAAAGCTAATCAAACAATTCACCCGACTACAAACCTTTGGTCCCCATAGAAACGATGTCCTAGTAATGCCGAAATTCGGGTGGATCAACTGACACATATCGCGCACCAGTTCCATCAGACTCTGCAAAGCTGGACAAGTGAAGAACCTGTGAAACAAGGTGCCTTCACCAGAACAAACTGTGCAGATCCTCTGAACCCGCCATTAAGTTTTACTTTCTTACCTATCCAGGACTCTTGATCAGAGCTGAAATTATAAAATTTTTGATCTCGGATTTCTGGCAGTAAGATTGCTGAATATCCCACAACAGTTCCTATGGATATGGCACATAAAATTGAAGCTGATGCTGCAAGAGACTAGAAGAATGCAAGTTAATAAGCGTAGAATACGCCTAAAATGCTTGTAGGTAGTTTTGCGAATACGTACTTGTCGCAGATTAGCGGAACATATTGGAAGCATCTTCGAGCTTTTTGGCAGCCTTACATTTGCATCCAATTGATCTGATACATACGACTCATCATTATTAACCATTTCAATATATTCTGCAACAAAAATAAGATTATTCTAATTTGTAAGTATTAACTTAGAATAATAAAATTACAAGAAGAGACAAGGAGAACACAAAATGTACAACCATTTCTGTTAGCACCCTGTGCCACATTACCTCCAGTTGAAAAATATTAAACCACTAGGTCATCAAAGTTGAAAACCCGAAAGTTTGAAACGAACTTTTTTATTCTGTCGTGATGATGTGTTTGATGACTTTAACAACTTGGTGAGGAGTAGAGACGTAAGGGTAAGGTAAAGTTCTCCACTAAATTCATGTAGCGAAATGCACTGTTTTCTGATACATTATTCTTGGAAGCTGGATTGCTTGTGGTACATGGCAAAGGGGAAGAGATATAATGCGAGAATATTTTCATCAGAATTATTTATTTTTAGTTTATTATGATTGCGGTTTTGCACATTTGATGTGGTTTTCATGGTTTTTAGGTGAATGCGATTGCGTAAGCCAGGGAAAATTAAGCAATTGTGATTCTGTGCACCTCTTATATTTTAATTGCTGTAATATTTCATTAGTACAAAATAAGGGTAAAGTATTTTAGAATAATTTTTATTGACAAAATCAATGAATGGATGGAAGGGTCGGTTATAGGATGGATTGGATGGGATGGTAGGATTGATTAGAGACGAATATGGATGGATCTATAGTATTAAGAGAGAGCGTCTGGGGGGAGGGATTAAATCTAGATGGATTGGATGGTTAAATGGAATGAATGAAGGAAAGGCAGGATAGGTGATGGGATGGACTTGGCACGGAAAGCGAAAAAAGTCCAGGATGGATTTTTGGTTGGCACGGGTATGTACGGTAGGTACGGGAAAGCTATGAAACAGCTTAAAATACAGTTGCTAACAAAAATATTTACGACTACCTATGCCTCCAAGCGATTTAGAATTTGTATGCATTGGAGACCGGCAACGGCACACGAAAGTATTGCGTGTGAAAATAAATCTAGCCCGTCACAAACGTGAATAAAATTCTGCTGAAATACATTTTCTGTAAATTTCTAAAAATAAATGAATGCTTGTTGCTCGTCTACGAGTCTACTCTACGCTAATAAGAATTGTTGACGGCCCAGGCACCCGTTGTCGGCCTCCAATAATGCATGATATGTATGATTAAATGAAAGGGGATTCAAGGATCTTTGGGATTACTGAAAGGATAAAGTTGATAGATTGAGTGGATGGATGGGGGGAATGAATGGATAAAAGGATAGTGGTGAAGGATGCCCGTGACGGGGGAAGAGAGGGAAGCCAACTTCTAAAAATTAATTGAAAATAGGAGGATGTAAATATTCCAGAAAATAAAATAAGACTCTTTCTCAGAACGACATGCTCTATTTCTTTGGACACACATTCTATTTACATGTTTTCCAATTTTTTATTGACTAATCAAAGTTATGGAAAATATTTTCGACTTGCTCTTAGATTTCTTGGCTAGCTTGGAAGCGTTTCGACATATTTCTTGCTTATTTTAAGTGTTCCAAAATGCCTTTCGAAATATGTGTATAAAACGAATAAACTCAAAAAGAAAACGAAACAACAAGTTTATGGAACGAATTCCTTCAAATGCTCCTTTCCTTCTGGGAAGTCATCGGACAGGGTACATATTATATGCATATTGTTTGAAATTAAAATAGAATAACAGTTATACAAGCAATTTTATAAGGACCACATTATCCAAAATTACGGTAGTTTCATGATTATATAATTGAAATTACAATGCAATACTTTTCAAACGCATAGCACAGGGAAAGCGGTTTTAATAATGGCTGCGAGTCCCAAAACTGTCCGAGGTGCTTTCTCCGTAACGGGTGAAGGTTGGTCTATTTTGTTTCTAAGGAACGCTTGTTGTTAAGATCTTATTTATTGCAGAAATTTTTTGAGTTTAAAGTGAAAAGTAATCTGGAGGTAATCTGAAGCTCTTGGAAGCATAGTCGTAAATTTGTTTGTTACCAACGTTCTTCCAATGCAGTTTCATAGCATTTCCGTACATAATGTTTTAGAAATATTTAGAGATATGTATAAACCTTAAGTTAGTTAGGATAATCATCAATATGATCCATATGTACGTACGTATATAAATTTAGCCAAGCAAACCCCGGGATAATGCCGGCTTTAAATGTTAGCGAAAAGAGCAGATATCTAGATTTGAATTCCGTTATATAGTTACGAAAAATGGAAATAGATATTTAGCGTAGTAAATCGTATAGCGAATAAGTTAAAAAAATTAGTTTCTTTAGTTCAAAAAAACAAGGCATGTTAAAATTTTACATAACTTTGATTTGTCAATAACAAAATTGGCAAAAATGCAAATGAAATACCTCTTATTTTCTTAAATATTTTCGCGCTCCTATTTTGAATTAATTTGTAAGGGTTGCAGTAAATTTTTGCGTCAGCTTCGTGGTGCCAACTAAAAATCCATCCTTAACTTTTCTCGCTTTCCGTGCCACGTCCATCCTATCACCTATCCTGCCTTTCCTTCATTCATTCCATTTAACCATCCAATTCATCTAGATCCATCCAATCGAATCCATCTTATAACCGAACCTTCCATCCATTCATTGATTTTGTCAATAAAAATTATTCTAAAATACGTTATCCTAATTTTGAACTAATGAAATGAAATATTAAACAAATAACAGGTACACAGAATCACATTTGCTTAATTTTTCCCACGCTTACGCAATCGCATTCATCTAAAAACCGTGAAAACCACATCAAATGTGCAAAACCGAAATCAGAATAAGCTAAAACCAAAAAATTCTGATGAAAATATTCTCGCATTTTATCTCTTCGCCCTTTCCAGGCAGACCAAGCAATCCAGCTTCCAAGAATAATGTATCAGAAAACAGTGCCTGTCGCTACATGAAGTTAATGCAGAATTGTACCACACCTTTACATCTATACTTCTCTCCAAGTTGTTAAAGTCACAAAACACATCATCACGACAAAATAAAGAAGTTCGTTTCAAGCTTTCGGGTTTTTCAACTTTGATAACCTAGAGCTTTAATATTTTTCAACTGGAGGTAATGTGGCACACGGTGCGACCAGAAATGGTTTACATTTTGTGTTCTCCTTGTCGCTTCTTGTAATTTTATTATTTTAAATTATTAGCCATCCATTCTAGTTTAAATCCACTATGAAAAAAGGAAAACTAAAATTTCAAAAAGAATAAAAACCTAAATGCTAAATTTCCGTATGTTATAATTCAGTAGCAGAGCTGACTTATTTCAACCAACAAGTTGTACGGAAAACTAATTAGATAGATGCCTCTTGATTAAAATTATCAAACATTTCGATTTTGTTCAGTCCATCTGTCCATCATCCGATTTGTAGTCATTAATTTTATGAAAAAATCAAAGGTGGGTAAATTTGGGCAACTATTTTGTAGTACTGCCATTTAAAAATGTTGTCAAAAATAGGGATATTTCCGCTGTGTCCGAGGTAACAATATTCGTTCTCGACTAGCTATTTGCAGCAGGAGACCTTGCACACCTACATATAGTCTTCGACACGGAAAGGGATCAATCGAAGGAAATTTCAGTTTAGCGTTGCTGTTTTATCAATTAACCTTATCGAAATTTTGTAATTTTTCATTTTCAATTATGTTATCTTAATGATTTTCTATAAAGTCAGATAAATTTCATCACTGTTTTATGTCGCGTTCAAATTACAAATAGATTTCCTTATTTTAGTTATGTTGTGGGTGTATTGGTTACCCAAGGACTGGAGAGTGATTTCTTTTAAAAAAGAAGTCCAAGCTTTAAGAATCTTTTATTCACAAACTCGACACAAGAAGTACGCTTACTTTTGATTTAACAAAGAAACTATATTCATTTTTCTTTTTAGTGTATCTGCTGGCCTTACCTCTGGTAGGGAGACTCTTCATATTACTGTTCTTTTTCAAATTTGGAAAGCTGATCTTTTCCTCCTAATACCAGTTAAATTTATATGGGTTCCTCCTCTATCGATTCTTGCAAAAATCCATTAAAAACCTTATCGACCAATCAATTCCTTCGAAGATGCTATTCTCAGCAAGAATTAGTTTAAGGGGAAAATCGCATGAATCGTATGAGTTCAAGTATTAAAAAAATATCGATTACGTGAAGAAATATTTTAAATTCGCATAATTCATATGAGTTTAAGAACTTTAAACACATCGCGGGGAAATAGATTACGCCGGCGTTATTGGTGTTCATGAAGGAATATTTTAAAGTGAAATCCGAGATACCAGCATTTGCATTGGAGAAATTTTTGTAAACACAGCGTAAATGAATTGCTTGAAAATAATTAAGGGAGTAATTGAGAAAGAGATTTATGGGCTTTATGGTAGTGCAATGCATGTTTAAGATTTTAAGATAATTTGGTGCTAGTTATATGCGTATTTTTCGAATTTCAGATAATTTATAGATAACGCCGAGCATGTGATGTTCACGATGTCGCATGTAACAACTAGGGTGTAAAGTGATGCGTAAAGCGAGCACTTAAAACAGTCAGTTATTTACCAAAATTGCTACTGTTCATCTGGAAATACGCTACTAATCCAATGTTCTGATCTTTACTTACCAAAAATGAGGGATTAAACTTATCGTAGCCAAATAACTGTTTTATTTTCTGCTCTGTGCAAAAATCTGTTGGGATTTTATTAATGACGCTTATTGATTAAACAATTTTTTTTTTAGAAAATCATAAAAATTCCCCTTTAAGATATTTCTCTAGGTTTTCCAATGACTTCACAAATAATAGAAATATTAGATAATTACATATAAATATTGGTACGAGCGTAGCCTTTATTCGTTGTTTAACACAATATTTTAGATATAACTCATAAGTTCTTTTTATCTTTAACTATCAGCCATTCCACAGGACACCGGTCACCTTGGAACCCGACAATCTCCGATTTGGATGAAACTCTCACAGTTTATAGGGAATACCCAAATAGCTCACACAATTTTTTGGTTTTATCTGCTGAGAACCTCTAGGCTTTTTTGTATTTGTTTGTATTTTTATTTTAAAGTTATATGCCTTATCTATTTAAATACAGAAAATGTGATTTTGTTCGGGTTCATTAAGGAGCTTTGACTTTGAATTTTTAAAGTCACCATTTACGCAAGGCAACGTGATATAAGAGTATTACGCTCAGGAGAATGTAGTATTTTTTTACCAACTGGGAACTTATAGAACTTTTTTTTTTATTTTAATTTTGAGGTTATAAGCCTTATTTATCGAGGTGCACAAAATTTGAAAAATTTTCTTTCAATTGCCGAATAATTTCTGCAGCTCTCTTTGTCTGCTTCAACTTCTTCAGTTACATCCTAAGGAACTTCGAATATCCTCTCCTTTATTTTGTCGCATAGATCACTACTTTTTGATGTAGCGTAGCCTCCTTTCTTAAGTCTTTTTCTATCTACTGGACAGCTCCGACTGAAATAAGGTTCTGTTCTAAGTCAGCCTGAACATATTCCTCGGTATTTCTGGTGGACGTACTTATAGGATCTAGGATAAGTGGGCAAATCCAATCAACTTCATACCCAGTTATGCTCAAGCCCCCCCCTCTTGTTCCTTTTTATATGAATCTGAGCTGACAAATAGTATCTACAACTAATTCTGAGCAAATGCAACATGCTTCATCATATGGCTTGAAAATTGCACCATCTGTGAGAAGTTTGTTAATAGATTGAGTTTTTATATTGTTTTCAAAACAATGATTTTCACAAAGGTACAATTTCTGAGTTTCGTCAGTTCTAATTTGCAGGTAAATATTCCCACAATGCTAAATAATATTTGTCTCCAGTCATCTGGTAATACACATTCAAACAACCTTGATAGCAAAAAGTACATACTGACGACATTTCGTATCACGGTTCCACCAAACGATTAATATTAAAAAACACAAAATCTGAGTACTTCTAAGTATCAATACCAAGAAAAAGTCAATTTTGAAGACGAGGAACTTAATTAATTTATTTAATTAACTTATTCAACTGTAATATATTATATGCTTACCTACATATATACATATAAATTTAAAACTTAATACGCAAAGTAGTTCTTAAAGAAATAAGCGTATCAAAACAAACAGATTAAATACTACTAATGGATTTTAAATAAAATACGTGAATTTCAATACACTCCAATTATTTGTTTAAAGTCAAAGTGCCAAAAAATTTGTAAATTACTGAAAACATTCAAGCTTCAGTTCAAATAGTGAATGCAAGAATAAATTAATGAACAAAAACTGGTTAATTTTCTCTCTATTTCCAGGAAAAATTTCTCGGTAATAAGTAAAATTACCTGTTCGCGTCGCCGCCGTCTAAACAGATTTCAGTATAATAATTCATTCCCAGCTTCGTTACGTTTTTAAACCTAAATAAGTGTCTTGGATTGGTTGGTTGATACACACAATCATGGTAACCTCAGGCTCTCATAACTTATAAAGTCAACAACTGATAACTCCAAGTAGTCCAGTCATTGTAAACATAAACATTCCTTTGTTTGAGCACCCGTGCCAAAGACACGCAGAGCGTTGGGCACATCATAGACATTTATATAGTAGACACACATTTTAGAAAAATAAATCATAAGAGAACATAGAAAAGGCATAACAATAGCATGAATCTGCAATTAAAATACAAAAATTGCATTACACCAAAACACACAAAAAACACATAGTGTAGGAAAGTATTGTAGAGTGAGAAAATTATATTTAGCAAACAAGTAATAGATCTAATAGAAGAGCTTAAGAGCTACGATTGTACACTTTTGAAGATGTAAGTAAACCGAGCCACTTGATTTTTGGATATTGCTTACAGGGGCTTAGAAAAGCTTAACTTGAAATTGTGGACCAAGATTTCCTATGAGATTTCTCCGTCATCTTGAAAAAAGGGGTAAATTTGGTTTGTTTTCTGCGACAACTCGGCTCTACGTCATGATACGAGCATTGTGATTATATACATTTTGTTGCTTTTTTTACGCTTCATTAAGAGGACAGCAAGGTATTGATGAATGGGCTTCCAGTAGGACAGCACAATGGGTCGCTATGCCCTCTTTGGGATGGGATCCCCGTCCCCCCGTCAAAGAGTTGCACGAAAAACATTTAAAATGTCACTGCTTATCAAACGAGAAAACTAATCATTTTTTGGTAAGTAAAGATAATGAAATTTAAAATTAATTATCACATTTTAATGAATTGATAAGTATACGATATATGTATGTTGAAAAATGGAAATAACAAGAACAAACCGATTGCTAAAAATTCAATAATTATTGTTCCTTATTATTTTTACGAGTTGATGATAGTGAGTAGTTCATTATGGCTGGAGCTGATAACAAACTAAAAATTAGCTGTTCTCCAATTGGGGAATGAATAAAGATGGGTTAATTTTGTTTTGAAATCTTCTAAGTTATTTCATTTGCCTTTCTGTTCCTAAAAGAAAAGTTTTTATTCAATTAATCCATATTCTCCTAACGTCGACATATGACTACGCAAGTTACTCATAAATAAATTGTATGTATTCATGTATCTGAAATAATCTAACATGTCGGCAAATATGTTTTCAAGTTTATTGAATATTGTTCTCAATACATAAAATCATTGAATCCCAGCCCATTGCACTGACCGGACATAATTATTCTTTAAAAGTGAGTGAGTTATAAGAGAAAGCCAAAATCATGACGCCTACAAACAAGTAAGAACTAAATAATATGATCAGTTGTTCTATGCGGGCACCAGACCACTGTTTTAGGTTCCAGGATTTTGCCACAGATGGATCCACCGTCGCTAGATGGTACTAGTTTATACCTTGGATGCACCATTTGATCTTGGCTGTACTAGTTTATGTCTTGGACGCACTATTGCGTTTTGACTGGCTTATGTCTTGGATACATCATTGAGTCTTGACTGGCTTATGTCTTGGATGTGTCATTTGGTGTTGACTGCGCCCTAGCGGCATTAGCCGGTACTACCAGCATGCTCCGGTACTACGGTTTTCTTGGATAGATATGTGCTGCGCCTAAATGTAAGCTATTTTATAATGATTTTGCTATTTTCAAGTGTTGCACCTAAATTTAGGCTTGGTTTTCAATTAATATTAGTGATAATTAAAGTTAACAGTTGGAAATTTTTGTTCGTCCCAATGGATTATAGATGGTGGGTAGGTGGGGGTATTATCATATAGGATATGGAGGGGGGAATGAAATTTTCATCAGAAATCCTGTACGGGCCTTGGTTTTCGAGATATTAGCATATTAATAATTCAAGTTATTTTTGTTCATGCCAATGGATTCTACGTGGTGTGGGGTGGGGATATTATTCCTAGGGGGCCGAAATTTTCATCAGAAATCCTCGATGGGCTTTGGTTTTCGAGATATTAGCGACATTTGTCATTTTCAATTATCTAATTGGTAATTGTATAATTAAAAATTGCCAATTAGCTACGGGCTCGCTATTTCTTGAGTAAGGTTACCTAGAGGCATTAGCCGGAACTACAAGCATGACTTGTTTGGGTTGACACTAACATTTTTCATCTGGAGTTTTGGGGATACGAGATCGCTTTTAGCACTCTGCAGCATAGTGAAATAGCATAGGTTTCAATTTTGTTTGTAGAGTTCACATATATTCCATCTCGGAGATCGTAGCTCTAAACATTTGTGAAGGGGTGGCAAGTTTTATTGGTGTGCTTGTTAAGTTTGATCTGGTCTTGGAGGCTACAATTTCACCCTCCTGTATCTGGGTACTGGAGGTTGGTTGAGAACTTTATTGGCAATATTTGATACTATGACTAGGATTGCCTGGGGTGTGTTGTACTGGGCTGCGTTACCTGTACCTGTAATGATGTGAAATACCCTATGCGAAATTATACCGTGGCTGTATACTTGTCAGCTTGAATTTATTGCTAGTTATGTACTTTAGTATGAGTGCCTGTGGTATGTTGGGCTGGGCTACTCGGTGACTGAGGAAACGTTATTTATGGCGTGGGTCGATATGTGCAGTTGGGTGGATAAGCATTGTTGTAAAATTCCTTATGTGAATTAGTGTAATTAGTATTAGTAATAATTCGAGTTAACTCCAGAATATTTTTGCTCATGCCAAGAGATTCTAGAAGGTGTTAGTGGGAGTCTTATTTCTGGGGGTGGACAAAATCTTCATCTCAAATCCTCCACGGGCTATGGGTTTCGAGATATTAGCGATCTTGCCTTTTCAGGTGTATTTAATATTATTAGGTGAAAAACATAAAAAAACAACAACAACTATAACCTAAGATGTGGATTAAAGATTTGATGATATTACTCTATAGGTGTCTTTTATAAACAAGATTACACCATGTGATCATAACAAGGCAAAAACAACAATTGCTTGGAATGAATACAAGGGCGCCTTGACTGAGTACAATAAAGAACTGAGAAAATACAAAAGAAGAGATTGGAGAAATCTCTGCGAAGGTATTGATGATCTACCCACTAGTGCAAGACTTCAAAAAGTTCTCTCTGAAGATCACACCAATAGTATCGGCCTTCTACAGAAAGTCTATGTTAGCTACACGAGTAGTCGGGAAGAAACAGTAAATTTGCTATTACAAACTCATTTTCCCGATTCGAGAATTATGCAAGATGGCTATGAAATCCCTGAAGATCTAAGACCTGAATGCAGGCCCTTCAACAGGATTAAAAGTCTCTCTGGCAGAATCTTCACCCCAAGGAAAGTCAAATGGGCCGTCAACTCATTTAAGCCATTCAAATCGCATGGAGCTGATAGCATCTTTCCAGCCCTACTTCAACAAGGGCTAGAAGAGATACTGATAAATATCATTAAGATCTTTAGAGCAAGTTATACTCTAGGATATATACCAAGGACGTGGAGGGAAGGTAAGGTAACATTCATACCTAAAGAGGGAGGGCGGTCACCTGCATTACCCAAATCCTACCGTCCTATCAGTCTAACTTCATTTCTCCTCAAAACAATGGAGAAAGTGTTAGACAACTATACTAGGAGCGGTGCACTCAAGCGATCACCGCTGCACCCAAATCAACATGCTTACCAAGCAGGAATGTCTACCACAACTGCCCTACATAGTCTTGTCCTAGGACTAGAAAAGACAGTAGAGGATAAAGAGACTGCCCTATGCGCATTCCTAGACATCGAAGGAGCATTTGAAAAATACCTCCTTTGAGGCCATTGAGAATGCAGCTACCAAAAAAGGAATTGAACCTTCCTTGATAAAATGGATAAAAGCTATGCTTGAAAGCCGGAGAATCACAGCTAACCTGGGGGAGGACTCTATTACAGTAGTGGCTGCCAAGGGATGTCCCCAAGGTAGGGTACTGTCCCCTCTACTATGGTCTCTGGTTGTAGATGATCTCCTACAAAAGCTAACAGCTAGTTTGCAAAAACTACAACGGCTTGCATGTCTAGGACTAGCCTGTGCCATGCGTACCTGCCCAACTGCGGCCCTAGAGGCTGTGTTGGACCTGCTACCCTTACATTTGAATGTTAGGGAGCAAGCCTTACTTAGTGGAATTAGGCTACAAAGGGCAAACCTCCTAAATACAAATAATCTGGTTGGTCACCTGAAAGTCCTCCAGGATGGCTAACCCAATTTCAGACGTTATGCCGAAACGCCATAACTCTGAAACACCATTTAAGGTGATCGTGGGGAACCGTCAACAATGGCACACTGGGGACCTACACTTTGAAGAAGGATCTCTTAAATGGTACACGGATGGATCCAAAATGGAAGGTAAAGCAGATGTGGGCATATAGGGGCCAAAGTGCCATCTCACAAAGGCACTGGGGGACTCACCAACCATTTTTCAAGCAGAAATACACGCCATAGAACTCTGCCCTCGCGAAATAATCCATAAAATATACGTGGAGCAAAAATTTACATAATATCAGACAGCCAAGCAGCACTTAAAGCGTTACACTCGTTTACTTTTGAGTCAAAGCTGGTGTGGGACTGTCTTACTGTCTTAAAGCAACTGGCCGAGACAAATAGGGTGACACTGATCTGGGTACCAGGACATGAAGGCATTATGGGAAATGAGATTGCGGACCGCCTTGCAAAGGAAGGATCCAAATCTCCGTTCATTTGCCCTGAGCCTGTCTTTGGACACCCAAAAAGTCACCTCTCACCTCAGATAAGGCTTTGGGAGGACAGAACTAAGAAGGTATACTGGGAAAATACCCCGGGGCTGAGACAAGCGAAGAAGTTTAAAAAGTACTCGCAACAGAGGACCAAAGAATTCCTCGCATTTAGCACGAAGTAACTAGGGCTCATAACGGGCCTACTTACTGGGCACTGCCCACTTAGATACCACCTTAACAAGATGGGTAAGGTCAATGATGAGAACTGTGCATTGTGTATGGAAAACGATGAATCCGCTGAACATGTCCTATATGACTGTGAAGCTCTGTGCCGCATAAGGCTATGACATCTAGGAAAAGCATTTGCACTGCCAGAGGATATCGAAAAAATGGCCCTAAAAAATATTATAGGCTTCATAAAAGACCTTAAATTCGAATGGGCGCCATAGGGCATCAAGGGGTAATGTCACAATAGATCTTATAGGTTGCAGTGACAAGATGAGAGGCAGAAATCCTGTCTGCATCCCCCGTAATTAATAATAATAATAATGTGATCATAAAAATAGATCAGGCGAAGCTGGCTGGGGTGAATGTAGGTAGATATATTAACTTAGATAAGTAATGGAAACTAGTAAATGCCTAATTTTACCCTTCAAGTGTAATGCTTCTAATTTGATTCCTTGCATAAACACATTCGCACAGTCCAGTAAATTAAACAAATTCGAACAGCAGCCGAGTAAGGTAAACAAATTGAGCTATTTATGTTTTTTAATGTAAGATTCCCAATTTCTTTAGCTGAAAAGAACAACAATCTGTAGAATATGATGTCTTAGGTGAGTAGTGGAAGTTATATTTAAAAATTTCTTTTGCGAAAAAAAAACACCAACAACAACTATAACGTAAGTTGTGGATTACAATCTTTTATAAACAAAAGTGATCATGCTATGATATTCGATAGGTAAAAATAAATCACGACTGCTTGGGATGTTAAGAAATATGAAGTAATGGAAATTAAGGCCTTATCAGAAAATTTTCGATGTAGGTGTTTATGTGTATTGATAAGTCTTAGGTTTTATGAAAGATCGTTTTTTTTTATTCTCAATAAAAATTCTTTTTGGGTGGATGGGATGATGAGCTATGATACCAATGTGGGGTGATACTAATATAGTACCATATGTTAACTTAGATGAGTAGTGAAATTTGTATGGGTACAGTAAGAGACTTTTCATCAAATTTTTGGTGATAAGGTATAATGGCATGACTTTATAGGCTAGCTGAAAGTGGTTTGAGCAGCCACATCTTAACAAAATCACAAATTATGATTAAGAAAGCTTCATGGTACATATCAAAAGTGATACCAATGGATTACCTAAGGAAAGTAGGTTCACTTAATCTGCAAACAGCAAACTTGGCTGAAAGCGACACTCGATGTAAGCAATAATCATTCTTGCTTCAATTATCACTCCTAAGCGACGTATGCCGCACAAAATATATTAAGTGTAGGCCAAAATATCCATTGTAAATGCCACTAAAGCCCTCAGCCAACATCCACTACCTAGACACAGGAGGGTCAAATTGTAGCCTCCAAGGCCAGATCAAACTTAACCAGCAAACTCCACCAATAAAACTTCCCACCCCTTCACATGTTTAGAGCTACGATCTTGAACTCCAGAAACGAAATCGAAAATCTATGTTACTTCCCTATGCTGGAGAGTGTTGAAAGTGATCTCGTATCCCCAAAGTTCGAGATGAAAATTAAGCGAAATCCAGAAAAAAAATCTAAATCCTATGCTATTTTCCTATGCTGCAGAGTACTGAAACTGATCTCGTATCCCCAAAGTGATCTCGTATCCCCAAAAGGCGAGATGAAAAATAAGCGAACTCCAGAAACAAAGTCGAAATCTTATGCTATTTCCCTATGCTGGAGAGTGCTTAAAGTTATCGAATATCCCCAAAGAGATCTCGTATCCTCAAAACTCGGATGAAAAACGTTGATGTCAACTTAGAGGCTACGAGTCCGAGATGAAATATAAGCAAACTCCAGAAACAAAATCGAAATGCTATGCTATTTCCCTATGCTGGAGAGTGCTGAAAGTGATCTCGTATCCCCAAATCCGAGATGAACAACATATGTTGTACCGGCCAATGCCGCTAGGTAACTTTACTCACGAAATGGTGTTTGCACTCGAAACAGCAACTGTGAGTTTTCGATATACGGACCCCCTAAACCCAATAATAATAATTTGCTAAGAAAACAGCAAACCAAGGTGATGTCATGTTGTGAAATTCGAATGATGCTGTTATCTACAACTTCCCCGCTAAGAAAACTTATTTAGGTTCAGCATTTGAAAATAGCAAAACTATGCTGATGTCATACGTGATATCTACAACTTCCCCGCTAATAGAAGAAAAAAAAAACCTAGGCGCAACATTTAATGTTTCACACCCAGAACCCTCATTGACATCTTCTAGAATCTGTTCATGGTTATGTCATGTTGTGAAGTTCGAATGATGCTCATATCTACAACTTCCCTGCTAATGAGAATTACGCATCACACCGCATTACTAATTGCCAATTGGCTATTTGCCAATTAGCTAATTACCAACAAAGCTGCTAATTGCCAATTAGTAATTATATAATTGCCAATTAGCTAATTGTTTGAACAAATGTCGCTAATATCTCGAAAACCAAAGTCCGTACAGGATTTCTGATGAGAATTTCGTACCCCCTCCCACCCCACACCGCCTAGAATCCATTGGCATGAACAAAAATAACTTGAATTATTAATACGCTAATATCTCGAAAACCGGAGCCCGTAGAAGATCTCTGCTGAAAATTTCATTACCTACCTCCCTATCCTCATTATCCCCCCTCCTTCCCACCATATAGAATCCATTGGCATGAACAAAAATTTCCTAGCGTTAACTTTAATTATTATTAATATTAGTTCAAAACCAAAGCCTTTTAGGTGCAACACGTGAAAACAGCAAAATCATAATAAAGTAGCATACATTTAGGCGGAAGAAAAACCAATGCCTCTAGGGCGCAGCAACACAAAATGACACATCCAAAACATAAGCTAGTCAAGACTCAATGGTGTAACCAATGCTTAAGCCAGTCAAGACGCCATGGCGCGACCAAGACATAAACCAATACAGCCAAATTCCAATACTTAAACCAGGACAGCCAAGGCACAAACCCACATTTAGTATGGACTCAACCCACCTAGCGCCGGTGGCGCCCTCTGTCGCTAAATCTTGGAAGTTAAAACAGTGGTCTGTTGTCCGTATAAAACAACTACTATTATGATTGCAGTAAAAATAAATTTTTTTGTTTATATATTTCGATTATTGGTTATAAATATTTATAAGAAGTTTTCCTAAGAAAATTGGGAAAACAGTGATCTTTACATAATTTGTGATGTCGCCATATGAAGACACTAGGAGAATATATGTATATTTCTTTGCCTCCGTTAAACCAATCCATTTTATTCAAAGAAAATCTTTGCTTCTCCTACCTCTGTGAGATCCAGTCTCGAACGTAAGGGAGGGAGTGCCAGTTTATGATGGAGAACTCAGTCTTTTAAATATAACAAAAAATTTTATTCAAAAATTCAAAATTCAATTTATCTTGCTTAACCTAGTATCACAATTCAGTTTAATATAAAATATAAAATTAACCAACAAACTAGTACAATTCAATATAAATTTCAATAAACTTGAACAAATAAAAAAAAAAATGATACGCCATCTTGCTTACTTTAATTCTGGAAGGAAAAAAAGGAAGAAGAATTAAGCAACTGTCTCCAAAACATATTGCAAATATTGGTATTAATTGACAAAAAATGACTTTGTTGGTGCGTGAGGGCACAAGAAAGTAATCAGAAACTCAGATTATCTTTGGTCAGAAGTATCCTCTGTAATGTTACGTGAGGGCACCAGGGTAATAAAATGATTTGTTAGAAAAATCAGACACTCAGGTTATCCGTGATCAGAATTACCTTCTGTGATGATGCGTGAGGGCACCGGGGTAGTAAAATTATGTTAGAAAAATCAGACACTCAAGTCATCCTTGATCAGAATTATCTTCTGTGTAAAAGGATAGGAAGCTCAGGTAATCCCTAATCAGAATTATCTTCTGTATGATAGGATGCTCAGGTTATCCCTGATCAGAATTATCTTCGGTGTGATAGGATAGTAAATTCATGTTATCACTGACCAGAATTATCCTCTATGGAAAATGTAAGAAGCACGATCCTTTATTACTCAGATTAGCTCTGATACAGATCAACTCTGCCAAAAGAATGGTGACATCTACTGAAATTCATCAGCTTTATATAGCCGCTGCAACTAGTTATGTCTTCTCACCTCTTGGTGTCGCCTTAGCAACGATTGATGCGTTGTCTGAATGTACCACAGACAGCTGGTTGACTTAGTGTCACTTTGATGTCATCGAGAATTGTAAATATTGGAAGGTACGTATACTTTTGTGCATTTTTATATTAATTAATTTATTTTATTAATTTATTTTAATTGCTTTTAGGTGAAATATTGTTTCTAGGAGTTTTAGCTAGTGTTTTGCAGTATGTTTGCAATGTTCGGGTGGATTTAGTTCGAATTTTCACCAAACTTCCCGAGAGTTTAAAATGTGATGATTAGATAAGTATTTTGTCATTTATTAATATAAATAGATATTTTGTGGTTTCTTTTGTTTTATATTTCAGGAAATAATTCGTCGTGGGAAGGTACAATAATGCGACTCTGGAAGTAGGTCGAGGGAATATTTTTCTCTTTAAGTGCATTCAAGCTGACAGCAGGAACTTCATCGTGGGATATTTATATTTATGTGTGAGGACTGAACATCCTTCCGCCCCCAAAAAACAATATTTGTTTGTTTTGTGAATAAACTTACGTTTTGTTGATTGAAGATGTGCAATTTATCCCTTTTCCTCTTCACCTTCATAGTGATGTCTCCAGGCAGAGATCATTGGCAGAACGTCTTTGCTTTCCTGATGACGTTCCAAGGTGTATTTGTTGTCTCCAGCAACTTGGTAACAATCGGCGTGGCAATAATTCTTCCAATTAAATCTTTTGGAATTTCTAGTTCTAGTTTTGTATTTGCTTAGTACTGGGTGCTGGATGATCTCGGCATTCCTTTGGAGGAGTAATCGGGACATCATAAATTGTTCCTCTGTTTTCCTCGGTGATGTTTTTCTGATAGGTATTTCAGCTGAAGTGTGGAAAGCATTCGAACTGGTTACCGCGGGTGCTATCTCGTCAAGGTTTTCTGGCAGACTCGGTAGTGCTTTGTTTGCTAGTGAATTTTGTTGACTACTGACCTGTGTCTGTGAGCATGCTGGACCTTTGTCGGTTGCAGCATGACGTGGCTGTGTTGTAACTTGATTCCCTGACCATTTCTTTGGCATGGGTTGGATTTTTTGGAAGTCATCAGCTCTGGGTTTTTTTCTCGGCCTTTTGACTGGTAGTGTCTGAGATCTAGGAGCGTGAATATCAAAGGATGTTCTTGCTTCAGTAGACATAGCTTTGTGCAAACTTCCTGATAGATTAGGCAATAAGTCCCGCGGTTCTGTCGTTTTTGTAGGAAGAGGCCTTAGTCTTGTTGCCTTCCGAACTTCAGGTCGATTCCAAGTCAACTCAGGTCCAAATTTCAGAAGCTTGTTGAGCATTGGCATCCCCCGTAGCGCGTTCACTGGAAAAGATGCTTCTTTTGCCTCAAATGGCCTTGCCTTTTGTTTGATACGCGAGTAATGCACGGGTGATGGTCGTATGACGACTGATTTCATCTTCCGTTCGTTCTTAGGTGTTGGAGGCAGAGGCCTGGTAGGCCTGATTGGCTTGAAGGGAGCCAATAATTCTGGTGGAGTTGGAGATAGGCTAGCATCCACACAATCCAAGGATTCTGAATTGAAAATCTCAAATAACACATCCATGGTAGAAGAAAATAGAACTACTGAAAAAATAAAAAAATAAAAAATATAAACGAACTCAAAAAGAAAAAAAGCACTGCGCGCACTTGTCAACTTTCAAACTTGAAGTGACTTTTGGCGGATTTTGGAATCGTTTGTATTTGAATATAACGGGTGTTTTGGAATTTAGGACTGCCAGAGAGCAATAGATTTTGGTGGGGATAATTGGGAGAGGAGAGATTTTATATATAGGACGAGTGATAATATTTTTGTTGCATATTTTGGCAAAGGAATAAAAGGTCTGACATAATTTACTCCAAATTGCGTCATTGGGGAAATATCATTCTTTAGTATTACTGGTCCATGGTGAGAAGCAGATTTTTTACTATATTGATGCCATCTAGTGGTGAGAATTTTAGTCTCTTTACGCTTGTGTTCAGTTTGTGTGGAGGCTGATCGGGATAGAAATAGTCTTGTCTTATTTTTCCATTTTGTGTTAATGGTCGGGAGAGTGGTTGAGGTGTAGTATTTCACTGCTTCACTTGGTGTACTTCTCGAGATTTTTTACTGAGAATTGTGGTGTTCAGGTGTATGATGCGTTTTGATGGATGCATATTCATATTTTTCGGGCGGCAAGCGTTGTCTTGATCCTTTGTAGGGCTGATCTTTCGGTGTGAATGTTGGCGTATTAGTGTGTTTCCTAACTCGTTTTAATTTTTTGTTCAACTTGTGGTTTGTTGTAGTATAGGTAGATAGCACAGTCGTAGTCGTGCTTTTTATTTCTGGTACTCCTCCGACCAGAATCCAGCCCAGTTCAGTGTTTTGGGATGTAGGTGTCTTGGTAGATCCTGTTTTAATTCCGGCGGCGTAAACCTCTGCTCCAAGAAGAATGTCAATTTCTCCTGGAATCGAGAAGGTGGGATCTGTTAATGGGAGATTTTAAATGTGTCTCCAGATTTACACTTTTATTGTTTTGGAAGGCAGCAAGTCTGTGATTTTTCTTATCACGACCATGTTGCTTGCTATTTAAAAATTATTGTGTAGAGAATTAATTGTGACTGTGGCTTGCTGAACGGCTGTATTTTTGGGAGTTGTGCCAACTCCAATTAATTCTTTGGTAGTTTGAGATCCCTTAAGCTGTAATAGTTTAAAGGCCCTTTTGGTCATAATAGACACTTGAGATCCTGAGTCTATTAATGCTAGAAATGTCATTGTGCTTCCAGATGGTGAGGTGACATTTATTAGAGCTGTAAAGAGGAGAGCTCTTTTCATATTGGCGGTAAGAAAATTTTGAGCTAGTTGTTCGTCATTTCTACAAGCTAATAATGTGCTTGGTTCAATTTGCATCTTGGAATTTTGGGTGGATTTATTTGTTGAATTTGTCACTGAACTGTTTTGCTCAAAATGGAGCAGACTATTGTGACGTTTATTACAGTGGTAACACCTTTTATTGCTTGTGAAATTTGAGTTTGAATGGTTGGGTGATAAGCAGTTTTCGCATAAATGCTTATTTGTGACAACTTCTTGTCTCTGCCGGGTGGTTAGATTTTTAAAAGTTGGGCAATGAAAGCTATGTGATTGCCTTGCAATGGCAGCAGAAGTTCTTATTTGTATTAATAGGTGGGTGAACTGGTGTTGAACTTTTGCTTCTATTCAAGAATCCATATGTTGGTTTAGGTGAGAATGGTTTTCTCTCTGTGGTATTTGACGACATGTTTTTGTTTCCTATCATTTTTAGAGTTCTGAACGAGACTCTAGGAATTTTGCAAGTGTCTTTAATTCTGGTAATTCAGTGCTATTTTGTAAGCTCTGTTCCTATAGTTGATGAGTGTTTGGGTGCAATTTTTGCACTGTTAAATATATAATTATTGGACCCCAATTATCATTTACTATTTCTAAATTTTGTAGTGCTAATAAAGCCCCGGTTATGTTATCTAATAGCCTTTTAATATTGTCGGCACTGTCATAGTTTACGGTTGGGAGAGACAATAATTTTTTTAACTGTACATTGAAGAGGATTCGCTTGTTTTAGTAGCGTTCCTTTAGGAGTTTCCAAGCTGGTTTATAATTTGCTTCTCCTATTAAATTCGTTTTTGAAAAATATGATTTGTCAACGTCTCGCAAATTATAGTTATTATGTATTACTGAATTAAATAGATCGTGAAATGAGATCCATGTCGATTATTCACCATTGAATGTCGGCAGTTTAATTCTAGGAAGTCTTTCGCTATTGCATGATACTGTGCTAGCCGATGTTGACTGGGTATGGGGAGAATTGCTGACAGATGGCGTTGGTGTTAATTTGTCGATATCTTCTTCCATGTTTGCTGCTTTCTCAATGTAATATTCCTGCACCTCGGTGAATATCTCTTTCGTGAAATAATCTAGCTGGTGATCATCTGTTGTCACTCTCCTTTATATAGACCTATGTCGAGTTTGGAACTCTTTCCAATACTCAGTGAATGTTTGTAGGCGTTTTTCTGTCGATTTGACAGTTTCCTTTTTTCCTTCTCTTTGATGCCTTTTGTATAGATCTATCATGAGCTCTTTGACTTCGAGTTGAGACTTAATCAACTCTGACATAGAGTCAATAGTTTCGTCACCAACGTCAGACGAGATCGATTCTCCATCTTTTGGCATTTTGTATGGAGAGGCTTTGAACTGAGTGACAGTGTTAAGCAGTGAATTTAATTTTATATTTTACTGACTGAGTTATCCGGCTTTGAAGGACCAATGGGAGATCCAGTCTCGAACGTAAGGGAGGGAGTGCCAGTTTCTGATGGACAACTCAGTCTTTTAATTATAACAAAAAATTTTATTCAAAAATTCAAAATTCAATTTATCTTGCTTAACCTAGTATCACAATTCAGTTTAATATAAAATATAGAATTAACCAACAAACTAGTACAATTCAATATAAAATTCAATAAACTTGAACAAATAAAAAAAAATGATACGCCATCTTGCTTGCTTTAATTCTGGAAAGAAAAAAAGGAAGAAGAATTAAGCAACCGTTACCAAAATATATCTCAAATATTGGTATTAATTGACAAAAAATGCCTTTTTGGTGCGTGAGGGCACAAGAAAGTAATCAGAAACTCAGGTTATCTCTGGTCAGAATTATCCTCAGTAATGGTACGTGAGGGCACCAGGGTAGTAAAATGATTTGCTGGAAAAATCAGACACTCAGGTTATCCCTGATCAGCATTATCTTCTGTGATGATGCGTGAGGGCGCCAGGGTAGTAAAACGATTTATTAGAAAAATCATACACTCAGGTTATCCCTGATCGGAATTATCTTCTGTGATGATGCGTGAGGGCACCAGGGTAGTAAAATGATTTGTTAGAAAAATCAGCCACTCAGGTCCTCCTTAATCAGAATTATCTTCTATGTAAAAGGATAGGAAGCTCAGGTTAACCCTGATCAGAATTATCTTCTGTATGATTGGATGCTCAGGTTATCCCTGATCAGAATTATCTTCTATGATGATGCGTGAGGGCACCAGGCTAGTAAAACGATTTATTAGAAAAATCAAACTTTCAGGTTATCCCTGATCAGAATTATCTTCTGTGATGATGCGTGAGGGCACCAGGGGCCGGATTCTATAACACGGAGAATTTGGGAATTTGGGAGATGAGAATTGCGTTTTCTTAGAATTCTGAATTCCCTAATTCTGCATTCCCAATTCAACGTGAGAAATGTGAAAAATTGCCAATCGCCTGGGACGATTGAAGTATCAATTTTTGTTGTAGAGGGTTGGACATTTTTTTCATATCTGAGTTACATCTGCCTATTATCTTCCACTGTCGAAATAAATTTAAATTTCTTTTTTGTTGGGGTAGTTTTTGAGGGTTGTAGGAGGGTAGGTTTTCTCGAGTTTTTCCGGGATAACGAGAGAATGGAGAGTAGAAGGAGAATATATGTGGTATCAAAAAAAAAATGGGAGCTCAGCGCGAACAAGACGGGTTTAGGAAAAGGGGCGGGGAGAGTGCGGGGTAGAAATGGGAGCTGATTAATGGAAATAAAAAAAAATTAAGACAATATCAGGAGCTGCAATAATTCGCAGGGGTAAGCTCAGGATCTCTACGCCCAATAAAAAAAAGTAAGAATTCACTTTGGTAATTATGCATGCATGGGTATTGTTAATTTGCAGATTTGAGCGGCCTCGGTGGTAAATTTTGCTATCGCAGTATTCACGGCCGCCTAACTCTATGTGGAAGGGCTGTAGAGTATTGGAATATTTTTGATAGATTAAGGGTATAGAGTACAAAAATATAGGTGAACAATTTTGTGGCAAGGTGTTTTGAGGGTTGGGGGTCGTACAACCCCTCATAGGGGGTTGCTCAAACTACATCATGTTTGGTACCAAATTAAAGAGGGAGGAGAGAGTGATCGAGTGATGTAGTTTGTCTTTGATCGTTTTAACGTGATAGCTGACCTTTGACCGCCGAAAAAACGATTTTTTTTTTATACTACGGTCATATACACCCCAGTTTCCATATTTTGCATATATTTCTTCCGTTCTTTGTTTCACATCCATTAGTATCTACTCCGTTGTGAACATTTTTGTCATGGGAAGTAAATTTCCAGGACTTACCAGTTCTTCGCAATGATGAGATGAAAATAAGTCAATTTTTGTACCAAAAACGGCCAATATTTCACCTTAAAAAGGACTGCTACATTTCTTTTACAGTTATTTCCAAAACGGTTTATCGTATTCAAAAATTATTCACATGTTTAATTAGGGGACAAAATGTAGATGCGATTTCATCCTACACACAAGCTTTAAAATTTTACAGCATCTCTTCTGTACTGGACGACCACCAAATTGATCAATTTCGCGTGATTTGTAATTTTTAGCGGGTACTTTGAGAGACAAAATCCTTGTTCCTCTGTTAGTATTGCATGGATTTAAATAATTTGTTTTTTACATTATATCCTGAGTGAATACATAACTCAATTTGAAATTCCTAGGTACCTAGATACCTTCACAAAACGCAACAAAAGTAGACAATACAATTTTTCCACTTACTTTTCCACTTGCAAAACACCGGAGGATAAACAAGTGGAATGGAGAATTTGGGAATTCTCTACTTGTTTTTTTCTTACTTTTCCACAAGCGGAGAATTTGAGAAGTGGTTGTGGTTTCTTTTGTTTTATATTTCAGGAAATAATTCGTCGTGGGAAGGTACAATCAATACGACTCTGGAAGTACTTCGAGGGAATATTTTTCTGCTTAGTGCATTCAAGCTGACAGCAGGAACCTCATCGCGGGATATTTATATTTATATGTAAGGACTGAACAACCTCCTCTTAGAAACCCAGTTTGTATACTGCTAATCGACAATTCTTCAAATTTTCTTGTCAAATTCCTAACAAATTTGGTGGAGTTTTCATGTGTATGATATTTACGCAGTCGTGCAACATTACTGGTCTCTTTTTTTTCGCATCTACTTATTTTCAGATGTATTCACTGACATATATAATACGGACTGCTTAACTTTCTATTTCATGTGGGCTTAGTTGCTTATGTCAAAAATAGTTCTCATTGGCGGGAAGTTAAAAAAATGAGCACGTACCTTGAAAAGCGATTATAATAAAACGTTTAGAATTTCGTCTGCACATCCTATCAACATATTGCTTTGGTAAAACAATTTTATCAGTAATAACCCTACATAATACATTTAAAACTATTTATTTCGACGAACCCACTTAGGTATTTGTTGTTTACAGTTCTCCTCAGTTGGTACTTGGTTGGTAGACCGAAAGAGTCAGCAATATAGCAATATATTTGCAGTGCATTTGTATTAACGTAGTCAGTCCTTATTATACATTTCAGTGGATATATTATGTTAGCCGATATGTTAGACTTATTAGAAGAAGATAGTGATAATATTAAGGAAATTTTTATTGAACCTCTTGCAGTAAATGAACTGACAGATGCAGATACGGATGCAGATGTTGGATGGATTTAATAAAATAGGTCTGTCTCGTAATCAACTGTTGGCACCTGGACAAAAACTTACACCAGACAAGTAGTTGTAACTGTTTCAGGCCAAACTGAAAAACCGCAGAAGACAAGGAAATCACCCAAAGAATAAAATTGTGTAGATTCGCGGAGGTAAATCTAAGCAACCTGACCCATTTCCTTTGATTGTAAATGAAGAAGTTGGTGAAATGATTGTTGTTTAATATTTCGAGCTGTTTTTTGACGACTCTTTGATCGAATTGATTATAACTGCCAGTACAGAATACAGTTTATCGAAAAACTGGCCAGATTTAAAAATAACAGCAGAAGAGCTTATAGTATTTTTCGCTATTTTAATTGTTTCTGGGTACAATAAATTTCTAGGAAAAGCAATGTAGTGGAGTACAAGCCCTGACTTGCACAACACTGCAATATATGAAGCTATGAGGAGGGATCGGTTTGATAATATAATGAAATCTCTTCATTTTCAATTAAATATGAGCTTAAACAAATTTTACAAATTCTCCAAACTTCTACCGCCCATTTCACATCTCCAAAAAAAGTTTATGAAGAATTATAAATTACTGCAGTAATATTGCATGATGAAGCAATGGTGGAATATTTTGGT
Source organism: Dioctria rufipes (assembly GCA_963924295.1). Lineage (NCBI taxonomy): Eukaryota > Metazoa > Arthropoda > Insecta > Diptera > Asilidae > Dioctria > Dioctria rufipes. The sequence continues at coordinate 111,864,011 of OZ002743.1, read as the reverse complement.
CAGCATAGATGCAAATAAGCGAATAGAAATAAACCCATACGATTAGAATATAAGGTTTGGTGTCAAAAATCACCATATATATTTATTTATATTTAATCGCCTTTGACCCATATCAAGGGAAAACTTTTAAAGAAGACGAAGAAATGGAAAGTAAATTTGGCAAGTGCGCATCCACAGTGCTTCACTTGCTCGATCAATATCCCCTATGTTAATCAAAATTTCCATGCCATATCTATTGTGATAATTTATTTACAACGTTCCCTTTACCCAAGGACTAAAAGATCACGGATATAATTGTACCGGCAAAATAAGAGCTAATCGCTTAAGAAATCGCTGCTGTCTTTTGAACCCAGAGTTTGAAAAGAAAAAAAGATGATACACAGAAACTGCTACGGCAAAACTAAATAAAAGCAAGTTTTTCCTGAGTCGGTGGAAAGATAACTCTGTAATATCTTTTGCTTCAACTTGCTTAGCAGTTGATCCAGAAGGATGTTTCAAGAGATGAAGTAAGATTAATCTCAAGCACATTTCTGTCACTATTTCCTAATTCTGACCAAAATTACAACCAAAATTTTGAATGGATCAAAATGTAAATGCTCGACACTTCTGTACAGAATGCTTGGTATCTAGCGCGGAAACAAACAAACGATACGTAATTGACTCAACTTAGTTTTCGTCGTGTTTTGGCAATGTCATTCCTATTAAAACACAGAAATGCACCAAAAACAGTTGGAAAAAAACGCAGAATCCTGCAGGATCTAAAGTAACCCGTTTCGACAAAATTGAACAATTTGTTCGCAAAACAGTAAACAATAAGCAAGGACGGTGTGCTGGCAGTAACTGTAAATCTACAGTTAGAACTGAATGTTCTAAATGTAATATAGGGCTATGCTTAATTTGCTTCCAACCATATCAGGCAAATTAACATGTTATTTAAAATACATAGTTATAAATTAGGTTTAGCTCTTTTTATATACTTTAGATACTTACTGTCAATAATATACCTTAATTAATAATACATAATAAGATTCTCATTGCTTTATACCCATATTCTCCTACCGTCTTCATATGACAACAACCCCTAACTAAAAGTTGTCGTTCTGTAGAATTAATTGGTGTCATATTTCATGCTTCGGTGACCATTTTTAGACAACTCCTCTAATTGCATAATGTTTGGATAAGTATTCCTTAATTTCGGAGAATACGGGTTAATAAAACGTAGATTCATGAACACCAAAGCAATTTTCCACAATACTCCTTGTTTGTGTGTTTTTAAGAGGATTTCTTCGCAGTGGTGGGATGAGTCATTCACTTGGTGGGTAAGCACTGTCCACAAATATTACAACATGAGAGAATGTACGAAAACCAGCTTCAAAATTTCGAAACAATTGTGAAATTAAAAGTTTTCTGGAATCATGTACACTATCTGACTAATTGGAATGTACAGCATAAATGCTCCGGTCTGTTCCACACACGATGAATTCTTCCGTTCACTGCTATGCTGCAAAATTTCCTCCAATCTTTAGTGGAACACATGCTATTTCGACACGTATTAACCGAAAATTTTCCAATGTGTAATTTATTCTGACTTTCTGTACACGACCTCTAGACTCAAATTCTTCCTCAAATAATTTTTCGAAATGAAACATATTTTATTTCACTATATTAAGATTATTATTATATTTTAAATGAAAGACACAACCGATCACATTGAATGCCTATTTGAATAGAGAATTTTTTACTATCATTGTGTTGCTTAAATTAACAAATTCTCTATTGAAAAGTTATAAGCGTAATAATTTGCCACACCTGCTCCTCGACGATGCTCAGGGGTGGCAATCATTGTATCCAACAAATTTACTCTACCGTCTCCTGTATATACACATATTTTCCCTGGCTTCGCTTCTTCCTTTGCCGTTCAAGACAAATATATCAGGGTAATAAACGTGTACTTTCCTCATAACCAGGACATTACAAGACAAGTTCTTGATAGTATTCAATCCCGTCTGGTGAATTTTAGCGGCGAAACTGTCCTCGGTGGTAATTTCAACTGCACGCTGAATCCCTCAATGGATCGGCATTCCCGAATTGAGTTCAACTACGTCAATGCTACTCGACTGAGGGATTTTGTCAGTGTTTTCAGACTCGTGGATATCTATCGTTGGATGCATCCTACGACTTGGTCATACACAAGGGTCTCGCGAAATATCCATAGAAGACTTGCAGGCTCCAGAATTGACAGACTTTACGTCTCATCTGGAATACTAGAACATTTCGTTGGTATCGCTCATGAAGTGTGTGCGGTTAACGATCATCTTCTTGTAGTGGCAACCATCCTTCTTGTTGAAAGAAGAACTGCATACTGGATATTCAACAACTATTTGTTGAATTCCGAGCAGTTCATCAATGAGTTCATTGAATTCTGGAACGATTGGCAAGCGAGCAAAGTTGACTTTCCTTTTCTTAGTTAATGGTGGGATGTTGGCAAGCTACAAATTCAATATTTTAAAGAAACAAAATTCAACCGAAGTGGTTATCAAGCTTCTAGCTTGTAAGCCGAAGTATCTCGGGTGGCAGCTCTTCTCCCAACTTAGCCAGAGTTAATTCTTTATTTTAACGGAATAAAGGAATGCTTGGTGGCACAAACTTACAATCAGAGCTTGGAGTGCTGCGCAGCTAATCACTCTGGCTGACGGAAGGCGATTCTCCAACCCTGCACTTCTTCCAGGCAACTAGATGACGTAATGAATCTTGTGAAGTCGAATCGATACTTGATGAATCTGGACAAGTTCTTAACGGACAATAGCTATCAGAATATATTCGAGACTACTAAAGTATTCAACCGAAGTGGTTATCAAGCTTCTAGCTTGTAAGCCGAAGTATCTCGGGTGGCAGCTCTTCTCCCAACTTAGCCAGAGTTAATTCTTTATTTTAACGGAATAAAGGAATGCTTGGTGGCACAAACTTACAATCAGAGCTTGGAGTGCTGCGCAGCTAATCACTCTGGCTGACGGAAGGCGATTCTCCAACCCTGCACTTCTTCCAGGCAACTAGATGACGTAATGAATCTTGTGAAGTCGAATCGATACTTGATGAATCTGGACAAGTTCTTAACGGACAATAGCTATCAGAATATATTCGAGACTACTAAAGTATTCTCTATTATGAATCGACGTCGTCAACATCCTCGACCACTCATGAATTCCTTGAGAATAGTCCTACTTTCTCTGAAGACAGTAAGGAGCTCCTGAATACAGTAATAACATTGGAGGATATGATCGCTGCGGCATAGCATATAAGGCGACACACTTCACATGGTTATGACGGCTTGACTCCAGAATTCTTCATACGTTTCAGGAATTTATTAATTCCTGACATTTTCGAAGTCTCAATTTGGCGGTTGAGATACCTTCAGACTTTCCTTCTAGTTGGAGGAGGTCTGCTATGCATTTCAATCCAAAGAAAGGAAATTTGCAGAGGATGGGGAACTCGAGGCCAGTAACCCTATGCAATGTGGACCACAAAATCATCTACCCCTGGAACAGTCCTCTTGTGTACCTGGTCGTAGAATCTACGACCACATCGCGGTAGCCAAACATTTGTTTGCCTACCATGAACAGACAGGTACACAAATTGCCATGATTTCTCTAGACCAACAAAAGGCTTTTGATAGCATCTCGCACGAGTATCTCTTGACTGCTCTCGAGGCATTTGGGTTTCCACCCAGGTGGCTCGATATCATCGAGAAACTGTATAGAGATTCAGCGATTTTGATTAAGCATCAAAGACAAGTTATGGCTCCTATCTCGTTTCATCGAGGTATCAGACAGGGCTGTCCATTGTCAGGTATGCTTTATGATCTTTTGTTGGAGCCGCTACTGGTGAATCTTCGTCGAATGCTCGGACAATATTCAGTGCATCTATCATATGTCAATGTGAGCCCTGTTACGTTGGCATATCCAGAAGAACTTTCTATTTTTGTGACAAGATATGAAGCTTTTTCGGTCGCTGGTGCTGTTTTCGAACAGTACGAACGCATCGGAGAGATCGTACAAATAGTCCACTAAACACCCAATGGACTAATACTTGCCCCGTGTGTATATCGGATGCAAAAATAAATCAAATAATAGCCGAATTGCTCTGGAGAAACTCTCTAGAGCTGTAAACTCATGGCCGTAGTCGAGTATTCCCATTATCCTTAATGGGAAGGTCAGTCATGATAATTGAATACTCCATCCATCGTTCATCTGCTAAATTCTGAGACGTTGGATGAAGGCATCGTAGGTCTGCTTAAAGCAAAAGCGATAGACGCCTTTTGGTGCGGAAGACGATGGATTTCTGAAAGCAGGCTCTGTCTGCCAGTCAAAATAGGTAGATTAGGTCTCACTGACTTGGTTGTGAAATCAAGGTGACTCCAAATGTGTACATTCCAAAGAGTGTTTTGCCAGGGAGACACCTTTATTTCTCAACTGTGGGTGAATGTACTGGGAGGGATCAGCATAGGGGAGTATTACTACCTGCTCTCTGTTCGACCACCCCATCCTCGCGAGTGGCCACAGGATCTAATCTCAACAACTCAAACCTGGGGCGGAATCATGCCAGCGTTTCGCCTTAAGTGGAATGCTTTAGGGTTCACGCAATTCGCGTCGATTGCAATTATATTTAATCCTGAATTAATGGATTCAGTGTTCTGTAATGCTCGAGGTTATGAAGCCGTCATGCATACCCTGACAGTTCTCGGAGATATTATTGATATCTCTGGAAACTGCCGAATGAACACTAACACTCCACAACTACATGACCTGGCTGCTTCTGCGCGGGAGAGATTTCGCCAACTTGGGGCCAGTGACTCTAACACTAAGTTAATGTGCTTATGTCCATAACACCTCCGGAGTATATAGCAGGGTGAGAAGAATGGTCGAAATTCATTCATTCTTTAAAAGAATATTCTTAAGAGAATTTTGGTTTTCATTCTCTCGCGATTGAATGAATCGCACAATGTTTGAGTCGGTTTAATTCTTTCGCGAGAGAATGAAATTATTCATTCCCACGTCTTTTGCATTCGCGAATGATAAAGAGTGGAAAAGAATATTCTTTTTCATTCTTTTATCCCGCAAACAGATTTATATAATGACAATTTTATGCTTTCACTCAGTGCATTTTCCACGTTTTTTAAATGTATGTATATGCTTTTTTGTCCTGAAAAAATTTACTTTTGATGGGAAAAATAAAACAATAATCAAATTTAGAGTAGTCATTTTAAATCGTATCTTTCTCTTCAAAACTTATTGAATCTAATAGGCTGTTATTTAGTTTGACTAACAGTAGATTATTAATAGTTTCACTACTTAACCTAGATCTTTGTTTAGTCAATATCGTCGTTAGTGCACTAAATGCGCGCTCAACGGATGCTTGACTTGAGGGGACCGCTAGAATCACCTCGGCCAATTTTGCTAAGTCTATTCGTTTTAGGGAAATACTTCTCCAATATTCTAGCACATTTGCGCTAAAAGGCATTCTTTGCCCGGCGAGACTATCCAGCAATTGTCTTAAATTTAAATTCCCTTGCCTTGTGGATGTCGACATGCTGGCTGTCATTGCGTTAATTTTTTCCTCTAAAATATCAAATGGGTCATGGGTCAGAGCAGGGACATCATTGTTACTTTGTGGAATTTCGTCGGCTTGGTTGGCTTCAGTTCTAGTACATTAAGAAGTGCGCTGGTTCTCAGTATATGCATCTAAAAAATTTAAATACAAAAATTGTAATTAGTTTATTGGTATCGGTATCAGGAAAGGAAATATGCAGGCAGATTGTAGGCAGGTAAGCAGATAAGCAGGTAGATTTTAATACTCACCACTGCATTTCTTTTCTGATCTTCATTTAAAAAAGGTGAATCCAAGTAATTAAACCGAGGGTCGAAATAAATAGCTGCAAGACAAGCCTCGTTGCCCAGAAGTTTATCCTTTCTTTTCAACATCGATTCAACTAATTTCTTGGCATACACATTTGCGCTCATTCTCTCTAATTTCGCCTCATATACTAGCCAGTCACGATAAAAATCACCAATAATGTATTGTTCGGCTTGAAGTCTTTTTGTGCATTCGGCCACTGGTTGAAACGCTTCCAAAAAAATTTTAATGAAATCCCAATCCGTATCAAAAGGAAATTCAATGTCATTATTTTCGATGTAATCCTATAAGTCATGTAAAGATTGGAGCATTTCGTAAGTTGAATTCCACCGTGTTAAATTGTCAAGTATTGGCATTCGTATATCCCCTGAGATACGATGACTTCTGATATTCGTCCTCAGAATTTTTACTGCTTTTCGGCACTCTTCAATTTTCGACTGCATATCCTTTAAGGGATCATGCGCAGCTAGTTGCAAAGTATGAGCCGCACATCTTACTATAGCTAAAACGGATTTCAAACGCGTGTGGATTTGTTCATATTCATCATTATCGGCATCGTTTTCAGAAATAGATGAAACCCTGTCGTTGTCTTCGGTATTTAGTAATCCTTCCATTTCTTGTTGAAGAAGTTTGGATGCCTTTAAAACATTTGCACCGTTATCAGTTGTAGAAGAATATACTTGTGAGAGATCTATATTGAAGTTGTCTAAGCATTTTACTGTCTCCTCTTTCAGAAAAACTGCCGTATGCCGCTTTTTTAATTGGATCATTCCTATGGTGTTGACAAAAATTTTAAAATCCTTAAGATATTGTATATTCACTCCTAGAATACTTTTGTCCATCCTTGTGGCCACATCAACTTTTAAGCAAACCATTTTCTTCTTTAATGTTCTTGACAAGAGTTCCTTAATTTGATTAGAACACACTCTCATCTTATCAACCATATTTTTCGAATTTAAATTTAAATCAAATGTTCTTTCGTAAAGTTCAATTATTTTTTTAAAGTACATGTCATCATCGAAAATTCTAAACGGTATATTTTTAACACTAACTAATCCGACACAGCACTTCAAAAAGTTGATTTTGCTAAGCTTAAGATTAATATACGTTGCACTTCGACGGCTGCTTACAGATACAGCATTTGTTCCACTTGCCGATGTTTCTGTATAATTTACATTTTCACTTTCGAAATTATGGTTGTGCGCAGTTATATAGTGTCTTTTAATATTTCCTAGCAAATTTCCCTTTAAAACCCTTTCACATAACAAGCACTTTGAGGAATCAGTGTTCTTATCATAAGTCACGAATTTATTTTTGTCTATATTGGATTTGCGACCCATTATTACACGTTAAAATCACCAGAAAACCTATCAACTTTTAATATAATCTACCTCCTAATATATCCGTTACGACCCACTCGAATTCACCGACAGTAAAAGAATGAAATATGAGAATGTTCTCTTCCATTCCGAGTGTTTGGTTTTCATTCTTTCTCATTCTTTTGCTGCCATTGAAGAATATTCTCTCATTTTCATTCTCTCGCGAATAGAATGTATTCTTAAAATTCTCGGCAGCAAACATTCTCTCGCGAATCTTTCAACTCAATTATTCATTCGCGAATGAATGTAAATGATAAAGAATGTATTTTTTCCATTCGCGAAGGAATTTTTCCGAACTCTGGTATATAGGATACAACAGATGGCGAACACACTTCGAGGTGAATTTGGGCGTGATGGGAATGATAACTGGGAGAGTAGTCTACAGTTATTCTTCTAATTACAAAGATGCTGATGTAGAATTCAAATTGCAGCATCTGAATCCACAGTCTTATGCATCCTAATCAGATGTCACATATTAACCGGCGAGTTCAGATGATTTGCACAGTTTGTGCTGGTGAAAGTACCCTGTTTCGCAGATTGTTCACTTACCCTTATTTGGAAAATCTAATAGAACTCTTGTGTGGTATGTGTCAGTTGATCCACCCGAATTTCGGCATTACTAGGACATCGTTTCTATGGGGACCAAAGGTTTGTAGTCGGGTGAATTGCTTGATTAGCTTTGTGTTAACACTGGCCAAATCTATAATTCACTTGTACTACATGAGAACCGGAGATGGGAATCAAAACACTGACCCACAACACCACGCACAAGCACTTAAGCGCCACTTCGTTGACAGATTGAAGAGAGGTTTACGTCTGGAATATCTGGCAACGAACGCAGACACATTCAACTGCACATGGCAACCACTATCGTCGGTGCAGGACGGAGCTCTGGTCTTTCGCTGTTGATAGTAGGCCACAGCATTTGCAACACTAGTCCACGGGGCTTCTCCCCGTTTAAGAATCGTTGCACGTGCTGTGGGAAGGACAAGTACTCTGTTAGAGATGCTAAGGTGGAGGGATGATGAGTGCAGTTTGTAGAGGTCTATGATAATACAGGCTGCCCTCGCGGGACTCTATAACGGTATCGCGCAAATTTTTCGTTCATTCGGCTATTGAGTTTTTAATTCGTTTCGGTCTCGGTGCTAAATTGCAATATTTTTTTGTTTAAATTCGCTCGTTTAGGGACATTTTTATTACTTTATTTTGGAAATTTGGAGTTCCTTGGAACTGCCACTTACCTAATTGTCAAAATTGGGACTGGTTCTAAATTTTTGGTTAAACTTCAGATCTTTTTCAAAATTCTTGTGCCCGTTTTTAGTCTCTTTTGAGAATTTTGTCTTGTTTGTGTCATTTTTGTTTTATTAATTGTTCTAGTTGTTTTTAATTGTCCCTTTTGACTGTTTATAAGTTAGTTTAGCTAGTGTGGTTTTTACAATTTTGTGCCTTTTGCCAATTAGTTTTAAGGAATATTTAAAAGAGCCATATAAAAAAAATGTATAGTACTATTATTATTCTTATCTTTATTTGCTTTTATTTTTTCTTCCTGTTTTTGCAATGTATAATTTTATTCCCTACTTTCTACTCATAGTTTGACCAGAACTTGTTTTTGCTTCTCTTTTTTTTATTTTAGTATTTTTTTTTAAATTTATCTAATTAACTCTTAAGGTAGTATCTTAATGGACTTTTCGGCATACTATCTTATGAATCAAATGAAAATAAATGAATAAATAGATTCCCAGCCAACCTAGTGCTTTCATGGTAAGATGTAAAGATAAGTATACAATACTACCCACGCTTGTTGACCACCACCACCGTCTTGACCAAAGCTTCCATATCCTACTAGAATTATATCATGCTAAATTAAAGCTTTTAACTCATACTACCCACTATCAACATCATGGTTTTCATATTGCATTTGGAGAATTATCAACTTTTTCATCCTTCCTGGCACAACGCCATTTAGGCTGATGCTTTAGAGGAGAAGAATATTAAGCGGCATTGCTGATAAGGTTCTTACTAAGCATACGACTTTCCAAATCTTTCGTCAAGTCTTTTAATTATCCCACTCTCAACTTAATGCTTTCATATTTCTTACCATTACATGATCTATTTATAGATATCGAATTTCACAACATGATCATTCTCCTTTATAAAAGACAACTGTTTAATATCATGCAAGCTTTTAAACCACAACTTACGTTATGTTTATTGTTGTTGTGGTTCTTTTTTTCAGCAAAAGAAATTTTCAATTATAACTTCCACTACTCATCTAACACAACATATCTTACACAAAAATATCAGTTGCTGTTTCTGTCAAAAAGTTTGCGAAAAATTCTGAGTCATGCTGTAAAATGTAGCAACCACTGACTTATAATAATGGAATGAGCTATTTGCTATTTCATGTGGCACAAAAAATATTGTGTTTCTGTATATCACCGTTAGAGCACCCTTTAAAACGTTTACTACATAAAAATATGTAAAACTTAACCAATCAGATGAAATTTTACACCCGTAAATCGAATTAAATTAAAAAAAATATATATTTTCTTGTGTCCAAGTGATATTTCAATCGTTTATAAGCACTCTTATAAGAAATTAAACTCATTCCGACTTTAATTTTCAAAATCCTGAATCCTGCGTATGGGCAAGAGAGACGGAGCATGGTAAACACTATCTTTACCTCATTCTTTCTGCGGTGATTGCATCTACAGCCAAAATAAAAACATCAAATGGCATAAGTAAACGTTCAATAAACAATATTTTGTGTTGGTAGCACCAACTCTGCCATAGGGCGACAGAGAGAACTGTAAAGCTTGTGCCATTCTTTCCTATAGAAAAATGGCAATACGCTCACTCCATTGTTATAAGTCAGTGGTAGCAACCTAATGCGTAATCTACAATACATGGTAAAACCACGTCATCAAAACGAAATGAATTTTTGTGTTTGCTTCCCACTCATGCATTTCAAAACTCATGCTTAAAAAAATGTCTCTTCACATTCATTCATTTGACGACATGAGCACGAGCTTATGCGTAGTAGTTATTCAGCAAAAACGTTGTGGTAATACCTCAAGTGTACTCAGCATAATTTAGACCCATGTAGGGAAGTTTAGAACAAAACAGATGTAAACTGGAACTTGTATACTTTCAGTCTTGAAAGAAATATTTTATATTATTCGACTTGTCCCAAACAAATTTATGTTTACTAAGTTTATTATATTATAGTATAAATTATTGAGACCAAATACTTCTTTTGATGTAATTCTGTAATGAAATCGACGAAGCAATTACATTTATGACAATTGACAGGTCAAAAGCTGTTTAATTTGGCAACTTACCACTACTTACATATTCCTGTATTTATATGCATTATTCAGCAATCGATATCCTTTTGGCGACGTGGCTTAACCATAGATTGTATATTGGGTATCTCCGGAAGGGGTCAAGATTCAGCCAAAGCAGACTAAAATCAGAATCTGTATAGTAATGTGAATAAGTAGGCTATAGTGAAAAAATCATAACGTTCTATACATATATTATAAGCCATGAAGTTGAGAAAGTTACACATGCATTGAAGGGAACTAGTAGTGCTGTCTGCTGTGAGATGTTGTGTTCTGATAATTTTGTTTTTTTTTCTTTTGCAATCGACTTTTATGGGTAAATGAAAAAAAAATTAATGCTGTCATAACTTTTTATTGAGTTATTATTTTCATTTGAATTTCCAAGTATTAAAAGCATTAATTTTGCTTGTGGCACCTTTCAGTCATTCAATTATAGTTTATCTTGGCCATTCTGTATAGCTTTACACTTTGTTTAAAGCTTTGATCTAGGACTTCAACGATTGTTATATTCGTTTTGGTTCATTATAGTCTAAGAGCACGCAGTAAATTTTTGGTGTGAAATATAACCAAAAAATTAATGCATACATATTAAGTTAAAGGAATGGAAATGTCAAAAACAATCGTCTGGCAGGAAATTTCCGCAGCCTAAGTGAGTAATAGTATGTTGAAAACACCCTTTTTTTCAAAATTGAAATACTTATTATAACCACTTAATGCACGTCTGAAAAAACAGAGAGGTTTTCCCTGAGCAGAAATATGTATGTAAGTCCAAGACGGTTTGCGCGCGGCTAACCACTTGCCAGACGAAGTTAAAGTACTGAAAATTTCGGATTTTCCAATAATCTATATAACCACATGGAATTCGGCTCAGAAGCAGAGCTAATATCCCGAAGCACAAATATGTAGGTCCAAGACGGTTTGCGCGCGGCTAACCCCTTTCCAGACGAAGTTAAATTTGGTACTGAAAAATTCGGATTTTTCAATAATCTATATAACCACATTGAATTCGGCTCAGAAGAAGAGCTAATATTCCTGAGCACAAAAATGTAGGTCCAAGACAGTTTGCGCGCGGCTAACCCCTTGCCAGACGAAATTCGGCTCAGAAGCAGAGCTAATATCCCTGAACACAAATATGTAGGTTTAAGACATTTTACGCGAGGCTAACCCCTTGCCAGACTAAGTTGAAGTACTGATAAATATCAAACAAATCTTACAATTTCCAGCATTCGTGTTTACTTTTAGAAATCTTTATTTTTTTTTCAATTTATACTTTTAATTCAAGCATCACTTTCAGATTCACTGTCTTCTCATGAATCACAAGTGAGTACGTCGTTTTTGTTTTCTTAATTTACATTAACTTTAAAGATATCTTGCAGTCATTCAGGTGTGCATTTCCCTCGAACCATTTAATTTTCAATTTATTTTTTGCTAACACCCAACCACTTTCTGTTGGTGATAATTTAATTTCTTCATTTCTCACCGTATTCTTCCATATAAAACATATATAATTGCTTCTGTATATTTGTTGCAACAGAACTTGTATGTTTGGGGGTAGAAAACTTCCTTCAAAACCTATAATAGGCAAAATTATAAGCAGTTTCCTGACATTTCCAAATACGTGAAAACTCTCTATAACGAAACCCAAGGGACCGAGCAATTTCTTTCGTTATAGAGAGTCTTCGTTATAAGGAATGAGTAAAAAATTACAACAAAATATGTATGTATGGACAAAATAAATCACAATATACAGGTATCAGACATAAGGTTACCACTGATTGACTCGGTAGTACCTAAAGTCTGAACTACATTGACACGGCAGCAAATCGTTTCCATTGGTTGAAAACGATAAGCGCATTTGTAATGTAAGTCATCCAATATACACCGAGTCTGTCAGTAGTCAATAAAGGCATAATCATAATAAACAAAAGAAGAAGTTCACGACTTCGACATAACTGGAACATTAGGTAAACTTACCCTCCAAATATCGGTACCTTTGGGAGCGTCTGGCAACCTGCACAAACATTGTTTTGCGCATTTTTCGTTATAGAGAGTGAACACTTCGTTACAGAAAGTGAATTAATATATTGATTCGTAGGCGAAACAACCAAGTTCAACTAGTGTTTACTTTATAGCAGCCTTGCCAACCGTACAGGAAAACCTGCAAATGTACAGTTTTTTTACCTCTCTTAAGCCTTGGATTCCAAGAGAATGCGGCGGCGCAATTGCGGCGGCACATTTGCGCTGCGATCAAATATAAAGAAACTAATAGAGATGGTTTCCAAGGAACAGCGTGACCGAATTGCGCTCGTGCTTACGGCCGCAATTGCGCTGGAATCAAACAGTTTTTGATTCCACCGCAATTCAGTCGGCGCAATTCAGTCTGTACAAAATAATTGTTTAGTGTTTAGTGTGGGATTTTATTGTTCAGGATGGCTAATAGTGTTTTTTACAAAAGAGGAGGACGATCAATTGATTGATCTAGTTAAAATGAATCCTCCTCTATATAACATTAAATTAAAAAGTTACAAAGACTTAAATATAAAAGAAAACATTTGGAGGGAAATTGGGGATAAGATGAATAAAAGAGGTAAGTAGCATATTTATTTCATTTGTGTTTAATTACTTAAGCCTTGTTACATATTTTTCTTGCCAAGATAGAGAGCCTTTCTTACTATTGAAATATATTTTAAGTAGGTCACGAATTTTTACTGAACAATAACTTGTTCTTCGATTCTGAGTTGGTTTTAATATTTTTAAATTTTGTTTCGGTAAATCCGGTCTTGTTTTATTAAATACTTTCTCGCCAGGAAATGAAATTTTTGAGTTTCTCATCATATTGTGCAGGATACAGCCTGAAGTAATTAGTTTATCAATTATTTCGGGTTCCAGAGAAATAGGTGTAAAAAAAACGCGGAAATATTGCGACATAATTCCAAAAGCATTCTCTGTAGTTCGTCTTGCTTTTGAGTGCCTATAGTTGTATATAGTTTTTTTTGTATCGCAGAATGATTGACTCTTTGGGTATGGCTTCATCATAGTTTCTGTTAATGGAAATGCGAAATTATTTTCGGAAATTTGTATCGTTGTCCATTAAATGTCTTTCAATTAGAATGAATTTTAAATGCTCCTTCTTCACTTCTTTTCTGACACATGTTACTAACAGTATTCTTTGGACATGAAGTTAACAACAAAATGTCTTCTTCTTCGGTATCTTCGCCTTGCAATAAACAAAATAAATGCTCTAAACTCATTATGATTCGTGAAGCACTTCACTGTACCATTTGAATTTCTTTTTACGATTGGACATAACGCAATTGTAGGAAACCACAATAAGCGCAATTACGCCAAGAACAGCGCAAACGCATTTCCGTTGCGCAATTGCGCTGAGCAATTGCGCCGCCGCATTCTCTTGGAAACCAAGGCTTTACAGGTGTACAGGTTTTTGTACACGTTTTTCAATTTCATGTATCATCCGAATATATTAAAAAAATTTCAGCTAGTAAAGTTATAAAATTTGACGTTAACACTTGAATCTCAGTTTAGAAGTACTAAACTAACAGAATCTTGCCACCATTACAAATTTAATAGAGTATCGAATTTAAGGCATTTTGCCATTTATCATTCGCAAGCTATCGATATCAGTAAAGTGATTTCATTTTACTAAAGTGTCATCTGTCACTATCTCTGAACATGTCATCTGACTGTTTAGCGATTTAGCATTGAATTTTTAATAGAAAACTTTTACTGAACTACTTACAAAAATGGATAAATTTGTTATACGAGGTACATTTTTCTACAGTATTATTTTGTTGTTTTGATCTTTATGTATTATATTAAGGAAATAAGGAGCAACCTGAAATCTTGGACCTGGAAACGCAGAAACTTTCAGAAGGCCAAAATGATAGGAGGAGAAAGCAAAAGCTTTCGCTCAACTGGCTGGAAGATAAAGATTTAAAAAATTGGATTAAACAGGTTGAAGGTGACAATTTCAAAGCATTTCATTCTGTGTGTGAGAGTATGCTGCATCTTTCTGGAGAGTTGCTGTACTTCATGGATATGCTGCATAAAAAATACACTTGAAAAACTCCGCATCGCTGTTACGCCAACCATCCTTAGAGCAAAACATTGAAAACACAAATCTGGAGCTTCAAGTGGAGTGGAGCATAATATTGTATTTTCTTCTCTTGATCATTTATGCGAACTTATTAAAAATGTAGGCAATAATACTGCTGTTTCTAAGAACATTTCCTGCAATAGGACTAAGGCAACAGCAATCACAAAAATGTTATTGGAGCAGGACATTTAGAGGTACTAATACGTTTATTAAGGGAAAATAAATTTTCCATTTGTGCAGATGAGTCAACCGATTTATCAGCAGCCAAACATTTATGCATTGTTGCTAGGGTTTTTACAAATGAACAAGTCTTTGATTTCTTCCTGGCACTTTTACGTGTTACACGCTGTGACGACGAAATGCTTTATGAGTGCATTAAAGACTTCTTGTCTGAGAAAAATATAAGTTACAAAGCCAAGTTAATTGGTTTCGCCGCTGATGGCGTCAACGTAATGACTGGTTCAAACCATTCAGTTGCGGCGTTACTAAAAAAGGATTGTCCGAATCTTGAAATCTTTAAATGTTTATACCATTCTCTTGCCCTCTGTGCAAATTATGCAGTTTCGAAAATACCTGATGAAATAGAATCTACTTTACGTGAAGTATATTCATATATCCAAAACAGCCCACAGAAAATTGGCGAATTACACATAATTGCAGGAATTCTAGAAACAAAGCCATATAAATTGCTTCACCCCTCTGCAACGAGGTGGCTCTCTTTAGAATGTGTTGTTAAAAGATTTATTGTCCTTCTTGAGCCATTTAAAATATATTTTGGCGTGCTAGTAAACAGATGTGATATAAAATCAGCAGAAAAAAGCTAGATTATATTAATACTTTAAACCGACTCTATCAAAGCGAACAACCTAATATAACAAATGTGTATTTCGAAATGGAGAGATATATAAAACTCGTTCTAGATTATTATATCAAACCAGATTATTTGATTACGATCACGCCGGCGTCGGCGTTGTTAATGTAATCCGGCCATTAGAGAGCTCAAATTTCGTACATGACGTTTTCATAAAAAATTGCAAATTCAAGTTTAAAGCAGGATTTACATTATGATGACATGCACATTTTACAGAAATTGTGAGGGAGATAGTGCATCGTATACAGAAATTTATTTATGAGTGACGAGAGAAGCAAACGCGGACGTCGACTTGTCACTGTGTGCGTGTCCGGAACCATAAAAATACCTCAAGCATAGGGAGTTTTTATACTTAGTTACTGAAACTAAAACATATTTATTGGCAACCCTAATTTGTCAACTTCGACTATTGGAGCTGCCATATTGCTGTTTTGTTACTATAATTTTATGGCATATACATATCTTGCTCTTGCCATACTAAACACTGATTTTCACTATATATTTTATCACATCCTGAGAACGTCGACGTAGAGACCCAAATTTTTTTGTACAGTGTTTTCATAAAAATAGTAAATAAAATTTCAAAAACAAACTAAATCGGGCAACCTGTTCTTTGTGTTGCCATACAGAACTTTGTGTTTTCATTTTATTTAAGTTTCATTTCCATCTAGGGTATAATATTATTTCTCTGAGACCTTGTCTACATTATTTTCACTTCACAGTAAATATCTGGAGCCAGAAGTCAATGTCACGCGTGGAACGAATTGAGATATGTACCTTAACGATTTTTAAACATAACAATTAACAAATATAACCACTTCCCAGCTTATTTAAAAAGCTCAGCCTACATCTATAAAGAAATTAGCACTACTGAACTGGAATCAAATGAGTAATCGTCAGAGTGAATGGATGGAGGGAAAACAACACATACGCAAAATTTCACTGCACGACTTGTAACACAACCTTCTCTATATTACAAGCCGTGAAGTGAGGTTTTTCGTATGTGTACAGTAGTGTTTTACCTCCATTCTCCTTGACGTGTATTCACTTGATTCAGTTTCAGTAGTGCTATATTCTTTATGAATAGAGGACGTGCATTTCAAATAAGCAATTGAAAAAGGCAAGTGATTTTATTTGTTAATTGTGTTGTTTAAAAATAGGTTTGGAATAAATCGCCGTTTTATTTATATAAGCATGATAATTATTCTTAGCTACGGATAATTACAGTGACAGTTTTATAATGAAGTGATAATAATCTAGAAAAGATTTAATTCTGGCATGTAGATTAACTTTTTATTTTTCCCCGTTATGAAATATGAAGGTATGTACAGAGTTGTGCAAAACAGTAGCAACTATTTCCAGAAAAAGAAGAATGCATGATTTTTTCTTAGTTTTAATTGACTTCTAATTAAAATAGTATTGTTCTTTTTTACACCCATCAATCACCAATAAATAGGCATTCTTCATAACTCTTTAATGAATTAAAAAATAGCAGGCTTCAATATTTTTGAGTGTGAAACTAAAGCAGCTTTGCAGCCAACTAACACTTTTTTCTATGCAACTCCCGCACATATATGCTAGAGAATTTCTAAAAATAATATTAATAATTTCTTCTCATTGTACTTCTTAAGATCACTGGAATTTTTTTTTATTACCTATGTATGACACGTAATAAGTTTTACAATAGTTTCAAGTTAAAAAAAGCTTATGAATATTTTAATGGAGCTTCCCAAATTTCAATCGCAATATAATATTAACATATCCATAATTTCGCGATTTATTAAGAAGTATGGCTTCCTATAGACGGTTCGTCGATGCCCGTCTCAATGCCTGATTGCTTACGATAATCTTTCTTAATACTAGACTCTTCTTCCAGTGAATCCGGGAAAGGTACTTCACTTCTGGTAAGGGGTTACCTCTCTTCGGGTCACATCGGGATCTCCAATATGCTAAATTTTCCTTCCTACTCCAAAATATAACGCAACTTATTTCAACAATTTGGATCGATTTAATTTATAAAATGTGGTTTTACATATTTTACTATTATTATTTATCTAAATGTCTGCGTGGACAAATTTTGT
Organism: Dioctria rufipes; assembly: GCA_963924295.1. Taxonomy (NCBI): domain Eukaryota; kingdom Metazoa; phylum Arthropoda; class Insecta; order Diptera; family Asilidae; genus Dioctria; species Dioctria rufipes. The sequence continues at coordinate 111,846,312 of OZ002743.1, read as the reverse complement.
ATAAATTGATTATTTTTCATAAACACTTCAATTAAAATGAAACCTAATATTTTTGTGTACAAGATTCATCCTTCTTATTCTGAAAGGCACCACGATATATTAACATTATTATAAAAACATCTTTTTAAAAGAACACCACAAAAACATATCTCAAAATCGCAAACTCAAAAACATACTGACATACCATGTTTGTTCTTCTACATTTTTATAATCATGGCCTACTGTTCAACAAACAATCGTGAACTTAACAGGTTCTTTTAAACGACCTTCTTAACGAACCTAAAAGAATATAATAAGCGTTGAAGTCCTATATCAAAGCTTTAGACGAAGTGCAAAGCAATACAGAATGAATGCCAACTCAAGCATGCGCACGTCGAATCGACGTATGGTTATCTTTAGTGTATAGTGAAATATGGTTATCTATCTAGGGTTAAGAAGACTCAGCTTAGTGCTGGTATAATTTTATGGGTTCGAGGTTACAAAAGCAAAGTTAAAGACAAGAAAAGTAGGTCTTCACGAGGGACCTAACTTAATGCATTCAGCTGAAATCTTGGAAAAGCGATGTAGAAGATGACTCATCTCTGGAAGTTAATTTTCAGAATGGTCGGATGCAGGAACCTAAAAATGATTTTAACAAAAAAAAAAAAACACAACAAAGTAAACAAAGAAAAACTAAGCATATCAACTACTGGACTAACGAAACCTATCTTCGGGAAAGCAACGTGGCTTATAAGCAGACTAGAAATTTTGCCTTCTCCGTGAGTCCGCTCTGATCGCAACAATAAAATAGCTTTTGGTTTTTATGTTTGCAAAGTAACTTTGATCCTCTTAAATAATTAATTATGTTAGTTTTTTTTTATTTCATCATGTTACGAGCGTGGCCTTAGTTCGTTATTTAAAACATAATATTTCAAATATTACACAAGTTAACTCCATAAGCAACATTCGCCGTGATTTGATGAGACAACAACTTCCTCAAAATATATTCCGGTATCCAGCAAATTTCTGCTGACCACGCGTCTGGTAATTTTATGTTAGAGATATTTACATTTAGATAAACTTCTAATTTATAGTCTGCCTACCTAGAAAAATATTTTTTTTTATGGTTTATTAATAAATTTTATTAACTTAAACAAAACCTCTTTATAAAATCCTGTGGAATTAGCGCGTAAGTCATTGACTCTCGTGGGGTCATGCACATCAGCTAATCGTTGTCTTATCCGATACCTAGTCTTCTAGTAACTTTTGTTGACTCCTGGGTGTACCAAACTTGAGATCGCCAGGTAAGCACAACTTTTATTCACATGACCTTACCTGGGGTTTGTCCACTAGTGTTATGAACAACTGATCCACAAGCTATTAGGAATATGGGAATATGTTGATCCCAATCGCGTTGATGATATTCCAATACTTTCTTTAGATACTCGACCAATGTTCTGTTGAAGCGCTCTACCAAACCATTAGATTGAGGATGTAGACGTAGAGGATTGTTCTGGTTTTTCTTAATCCCAACATTTTACACATCTGCTGTAAAGTCCGTGATTCGAAGATCAGTCCTTGGTCCGAATGCAATTCTGCTGACCCAATTCATTATTATTTGTTCTGTGGTTGCCTCTTGATTAGGAATTGCATAAGTTTCAGGCCACTTACTGAAATAGTCAATAGCAAATAAAATGTAACAGTTACCGCTATCCGTTTCTGGAAAAGGTACAGTGATTACTACAGCTATCCTTTTAAATGGGACTCCTACATTATACTTATGTATTTCTCCTCTGTTTCTGTGTGGCGGCCCTTTGTAGGAAGCACAGATAGTGCATCTGTGGTAACACTCCTCCACTTCCTCTCGCATATGTAATCAGTAAAACATTTCTCATATTTTGCAATTTATTTAATTTCTAACACCAGTTGTTATGAGCGAGGCTTAGGTTGTTATTTAAAACGCAATATTTCAAATGTAATGCACAAGTCCTCTTTATTATACTCCATTGTTTGTTTGTATTAAATCCAAAAACAATTAAAAATCAACTCTACTTTAAATTATCGGTATCACTGTACTTCAACTTATCTCAATCCAACACTTTCTTCTATTTATTCACTTTCATGTGTATTCACTGCACTGTCTAAAATGAGACGGCGATAACATATTTTCCTAGAACCAACCCGAAACTTTATAGATGTGGTACTTTATAGATGTGGTTTCCGCTTTTCTGTGATACTATTCTCCGAAAGTTGTTTACGTCCGTATTTCACGCTTAGTATGTATGTAGATGTCGCCTGTCTTTTTTTATTGCAATACCATATACCACCATTATAGAATACCAACTATAATAGTGTTCGATTTTCTTGCCCGAAATTCGCCATCCTACAATTTAATTAATTTAACTCTTTTCGTTCATAAAGTTTAATTTAGACCATTGTCACGAGAACGAAAAACCTGAATCGCAAAACTAACTTTTCTGCCCTTTATTATTCCTTAATTTTTCAGACGAAAGGTGTAGGTCAGTCGAATGGCCAAAATACTGCCCGCGTAATGAATTTACCCGCGAATAATTTTTCAATAATAGCAATTAACTTCTAGTAATTAATCGAATGAATATCGATACTTCTATATTTTTTAAAAACGAATCAAAACTTTTATACTTATCTCTACTCGATATTAAACTTAATTAAGGATTATTAGTTAACCTTTGATCGCTATGATCTCTTTTATGTTCAAGCAACTTTGCCAACAGGCGAGTTGACTGGAACGAGCGGCTGTCTTACTCAAGCTCTATCATTCAAATTTAATATTTTTTCAATTAGTTACGATACAATTTATGTATTAATACGGTATGTGGTGTGTTATTTTATTTTTGCTTTTAAAAATATTGTATATTATGAAACTTTTTCCCTCCGGAATGTCTTCCAAAAAACGAAAAGTAGATTTAAAATGCCGTATATTTAATAAAAAGAGTTGCATTGTATAATAATAAAGCAGTTCGTCTTATTTGTAACTCGAGTGTGGCAGTTTTAAAAGAATACTTGAGAAGACATCATGAAACCAAACATGCAAGCTACGAACAAAATTTAAACGAAGAAAGCAAAAAAAAAAAAACAATCTGGTAGTTCACTCGACAGCAAAATGTATTTTTAAAGTAAAATCGCTTTCAAGAATCTATTAGGAAGTTTTTTGGTAAAAGAACGCCTTGCTCAATGCAGGAAACCTTTTCTGAAGGAGAGTTGTAAAAAAGCGCATTGTTAGGCCATGACCACGGTCAAGAATTATAAACAAAAATCATAACTAAAAATAATTAACAACAAACAAAGTTTGCTCAACCTCAAGAAGAATTTGCAACGCAAGCAATTTCAGCTATGCAAGCATAATTCTTCATTGAGAAAATATACACACCTGAGGTCATTGCTTTACCATGTCAACACATTGTGATTTATTTAGAAATTGTGTGAACAGAAATGCTGACACTACAATTTCTGATTTTTGATTTTGTGTATTGCAATTTTGCAATAATCCCCCCTCTATAATTTGTAAGAAACAGTAATTCCCATGTTACCAACTTATGTAAATAAGCACAGACTTATCAATAAAAATCAGACTTAAATTCAACTTGAAAGAGTGCTTTTATTTCTCAATTAAACATCGGCATACCCTGCCATCCTTATCATTGGCATATTCTGCCTACAAACAGCGGCATACTCTGCCATACCTTATAAAGCGGCATAGTCTGCCTTTAAATACAAAATAGCGGCAAACTCTGGCACACATATTACATTGGCATACTCTACCTTTAAATAATACAACAAGAGCGGCATACTCTGCCATAGGAGGAACTCTGGCATATTCTGCAATTTAATAATACTGTTTATTAAGCGCCAGATTCTTTTATCAGCCGGTGTGGGTGTTGATTTGTCAGGGTACAATACCGTGGCACTGATGAAATTTATGCTTCGGTACAATACCTATGCATCCAGCTAAAACGATGTAGGAAAAAATAAAAACGCACTTTTCACTTTGAATTATTTTACAATTTTGCCCCCATCGGGGTTCAATTTATTGTTTATATACATTATACAGCCATCACACAGTTATGATGACCATATTTCCACACTCAAAATCGAGTTGCGAACAAAACAGGAAATTATATAATATTTTCATATCTTTAATTCACATTTTCACGTACGAGCACAGATTTTCACCTGCGTAAGCATTTATTGTTTTTAATGCAGAAATTTTCTCACTGCGAATCAGACCGATCCGATACAAAAACTTTTGCAGGTAAAAATTGTATGCTCGTAAATAGATCTATGGAAAAAGAAATTTTCAGTAGAATTTTATTATCTTGTCTTGTGTGACTTACTTAGGTTTGGCTATTGTAAATGCTTCTAATTATGAAAACTTTATTATATCTTACAGTATATCTATGGCTATTGATGATGATGTTAAACATCCTCCACCTTGTTGGACTATTAGTTCAACCATAGTCTTCGTTAATGCTGACTGTAAACATCTGAGAGGGTGTTTGACGCGGTCTCGGAGTTTGGCTATTTACTTTATGGCGGTTGAGTCTTTTCTTCACATATCTATGTAGTAAGCTAATACCAATAATGGTTCCCAGAATTAAGGCGACGTATCCTAAGGTAAATTGATGAACATCTATTGATTTTAAGTCCTTTGGTAGCCTTTGGGTCTCCTTTAGTTCGGTGATGCTTTGCTGTAACTGGGCAAATTCGGCCTAATGATTTTGAAATTGAATTGGTGTGTAGGATTGGTCTGCCATTTGATCGGATGATATGAAATCCGTGATACTTACAGTTGGCATAAATGAGGCTCGAAGTGTGCTGGGATAGACATTGTGCGATTGGATAGTATTGGCTTGAATTTTCAAAATTCCAGAACCTTCCAGGATTTGTTGAATTACATCTGTTCCACAGACTACGTTTATGGTGGTTGTATCTTTTATTGCGTAAATCCATTGATTAGGATTATATGGTTGAATCCACTTGGGGCTATTTTCAGCATTCATTGTTCGACAGCAAGGTGATGGTGGTAGATGATTCATGCAGCTTATTTTGCAGGATGTGATATTTGCCGCCTTTCGGTAGATTGGATGTTTCTGTTTGCATATGTGGGAAGCTTCGCCAAAACTTACGCAAGTGTTCAGTTTTTGTTCGCTGAGTGGGTAGTACTGATCGCGGTGCAAGTTAACTGCCATGAAATCAGTTGAAGGCTTGATAGCTACAATGTTGTTGTTTACTGCTACGGGAACCGGAATGATGCGGAATAGTTCGAATTCTTCAAATCAATACATCAACAATGGCAGTCTGTGCTTATCGAAAACTTGAAAACATCAAAGTTATCTGTAAAGCTAATGATGTGAAAAGCTCGGATAATTTCTGCAGATATTCTGGACATAGTTTGTTATTTGACTAAGATGAGCGTCTATTTCTTTAAATTGATATTAGATACTGTCCTCATCTTTTTTCAGTATATTTGTAGTTGATTCAATTATGGAAGTCTGATTTTTGACTAAGTTTAAGAGATGTTCTTCATTAATTCTAACATTGTCAATAGTGGGAGCCAGTTTTTCCGCATATTCGGAGTCGAGTACACCGAAATGAGAGCTAGCCGAATTACCAACCATATTTAACGGTGCTCGTGCAATTCTTCTCCGAGGTGTTGCGACTAATAGCTCATTGCTGTTACTAAGCTCCTCCTGTAGTAGTGTTGCCTGCCTTGTGATCACCGAGTAGTAGGTTTTATCTACTAAAAGGTCGCACGTGGTGTGTAGCTTATTAATGCCGCTTTTTATTGATTGGTACTCCTTCCAATAGCCTTTCATGTCATAATATACGACTAGGTTCCACTCATTGGAGATTAGATGGGTTGATCCTAGATTCTCCAAGTAGATTTCCGGGCTGCGGTACGAATGGTACTATTTGTACTGGTGGACTTCCAAGTACAGGCATAATAAGGCATGTTAGTAAAAAAGCGCTCAGTGCTGAGCTCTGAGATGATCGTCTTTTTTTGGCAGGAGTGGACTCAGGATGCTGATCTCTCTCATTGTCTCTTGACGGTCTTGATGGTTCTGCCATGCTCGGGTTCGATTGTTGATTATCCTCAGTGTCTATGGGTAGTGGTGCTAGTTTATATATTGGCCTTCTCATGATTTCATAAGTAGTATTAACATCAGCAACTCGCACAAGGCCGTCATTTCCCTTGACAATCTGAGTAACTCTTCCGATCTTCCATTTGAGAGGTGGTAAATTATCTTCTTTTACTATCACCATCATTCCGGCACGAGCATTCTGGGATGGCCGCTTCCATTTATGTTTGTGTTGCAAGTCACATAGGTACTACGCCAAAGCTCCTGTTTGACATGTGAGACCAGCCTCCATCTTTGCACTAAACTCATTTTATGCTCGCTTGAATGTGGGTCGAGGATTAGAGGCTCTCTGATAAGAAAATATCCTAGTGTTAATGCCGTCAAGTCGTTAGGATCTGATGATACTGGAGTAAATGGCCTCGAATTTAAAATTGCCTCGATTTCAGTTGCTGCTGTTGACAACCCCTCGTAAGTCAGAGAGGCCGATGCTAGAGATTTTTGTAGCAGTGTCTTTGCTGACTTTATTGCAGCTTCCCACAGGCCACCAAAATGTGGAGCACGTGGTGGAATAAAATGAAGTTCTATTCCTTTTTTGTGACATAATGACGAAATCTTTTCGTGAGCTTCACTGGGATATAATATGTCTTGGAGCTCCTCGAGTCGCTTTCTTGCACCCACAAAATAGGTGGCGGTATCGCAGTACAGATCCTTGCAATAACCTCGTCTGACGATGAAACGTTTAAGTGCGCCAAGAAACCCATCCTTGCCTTTGTGGCAAAGGAGCAGAACACTGCCAAAAAAGTCTTTTGAAGACGTTTTCATCATTTCATCATTTCTACCAAGTATTACTCTCTTAAACAATTGAACTACCGCAACCAAATGTTTAATTACAGTGAGACGGAAATAGGGAATATTTCTCCCTGATTATTAGAGATTTAATTCCAGAAAATAATAAAGTGTGGCATTTTTTCTTAATTTTACTGAAAATAATTGATATCCTTATGTTGTCAGTTATAACAGATTTTGATATAAGAAACCCAAATTACTTGATATCTGAACAATATATGCTTCATATAAAACGAATACCCCACGTAATATTCAGTTGTTTCTTTGTATCAAAGTTGGTCCGAAATTTGCGAATTTATTATACACAGAGCCATTTTTTTCTGAAGATTTATGCTTTAAGGAAAAATATGCATTCAGATGTAATCTTAGTAAAAAACACGATAGCTTAGAATAGATTGACATTGATTTTTATCAGAGGCTCTGTATGTCACTGTCACTAAAGCAATATTTAGAGGATTAATGTATAAAAAACACTTTTTTCTTAACTTCAACTATTAACAATGCTGTGAACTTTTTAAAATTGAAGAACTTGTTTTACATGAATCAGTTTCATATCATCTATATCATCTATTAATTATTTTTATGAACATTTGCAGCTTTATATTTTAGGGGATAAGTCAAGTAATTATATCTTAAAAACTGTTAAATTTTTTGATGGACCTCCAACTCATACTTATGTATTGTACTAACGACCGAAAGAAAGCTATAAGATTAAAAAATTTTTAAGAAATTAAAAACAAAACAAAAATAAAGTCTTAATAAATTATAAATTCTAGTTATTATCAGTGGGTTTTATTAACATTTTTAATTACAGCTATCTATATTTAGATTTATTGCCTTCGGTAGGTAGTTTGATCTTAACAAATATGCATAATCGTGAAGGCATAGAGAAAAAATGGAAACTTGTTGATCTCTACTGAGACCAACCAATAATTTTATTGCGTTTATTTCCATAAATTTAATAGCTTTATCCCATTTCTTTAATATTAAGTAAAGTATTAGTTGCATTGGATACAATTTCAAATCAATATTTGCATAATATTAAAAATAATAGTTGACCGTTTTGTAATAATGTGATCGAAAACGTTAAAATAATGTTTGTACATAATTGCTTTTATAGGAGATGTAATTAAAATAATAGTTTTAAATTAACGTGAAATTTTATATATTTTAAGACGAATCACATTAGCTTAATGGGGTGTCGCACTGTTTGCACACCGAAATGTACTAATTTCAATATGATATCAACCCCATTCATTTAAATATATAAACTATAACTTATCAATAGTATAAATCCCGATGACATATTATAATGGGAAAAACTATTAAAATCATATTAAACTTTTGGGATATTTCTCTGAGTGCACTTTGTATCAAAAATCCAAAAATATAACTCAAAAAGTTCTTTGTACCTATTCTTTAGTATATGAAACGCAAATAGCTTAAGAAAAAGGAAATTTTCTACCCTTAGAAGTTTATTTAAATTTATAGCTTGATTTAGTATGTATTTATGTATGTATACATTATGCAATTAAGAAAACAGAAAAATAACAGGTTGTAATTTGATTACAGAGTGCGACAGACTATTTTAAATTATATAGGTATGTACATCCAGCTTCTTGGATTCCATATAACTGGTGTTGATGACGACATATACATTCGAAACAAAAGAAGGAAGGGAAAATCATAGAGCATTGCAAAGCTCTATTTAAAAAAAAGTTAAGGGGGTCATCCCATGTGAAGGCACTATTTTTGGTTGTTTTTTTTTGTGAATATTTTCTGGCGAACTCAATGAAATTTTTACCACATGTTTACTCATGCCTTAAGTACACTCTGAAAACTTTTCTGCCCGAAATCGTCGTTCATTTCTGGAGTGCACGGCAACTTAGTCACTCATCTTAAAAAAAAAAGCATTTTTCGGTAACCGCGATTGCGGGCTTTCTGCTTATCCAAAATAAAAAAATTAAACGGCATTTTAATCTGTGAAGTACGAGCTAGTTTCTGAACTGGGATTATTAAAAAATAGGAAAGGTAAATTTTTGGCATCTTATTGAACTTTTATTCGTGAATTTTGGGTTTTTTCACTACTTCTTCAACATGTAAAAAAAAAAAATGCTTGATGAATCCGAATTATTCAAGTGTCTACATGAGTACTCAATAAATCAATAAAATTTCAAAGGAATTCGTTCCATAGATTTGTGGGGTGTTCAATAGAGGTCAGACTGACACAATATTGAAGAAGAATATTCTTCAAGCAAGTATTGTTTTTCAAAAATGTGTATAACTTTCTAAAACGGTATACAGTGTTAAAACCAAGTTCCCAATAATATCCTTAAAATTAGAAAATCTGATTTTTGAAGTAGTTTTTCGCATAATATTTCTAAAACGGTTCGTCGGACAGTAAAAATTATTGTAACCAATTTCATCTCGGACTGATCGTCTTCACAGTACCTGTACACAAAAATCCTAAATTTTTATATGGCAACATCAAGAAGGGGTTGCGGGATTTATCCTATTTTTGAAATTATACTCATCATTTTTATGAAAATGCCATGTACAAAATTTCAGCTCTCTACGTCGAATCGTTCTCAAGCGGTGTCTAAATATATACTTTCACTGACGGAGATTGGCGACAATAATAATTGGTCTGAGACCTTTCCTAGTTTTACAAATTTTGTGACAAATTCTCCAGAAATACAGAAAGAAAATAGTCCACAGAGATTAAAGTTACATGCTAACTACATTTGCCGCCCACGGCGTTTTTGATCACTTCCGTATTCGTTGCATGTTCAATTTTAATTCATAAAATAAAACCATGAAAGATTAAAAAAATTAGATGATTGCCGCAGCAATGCAAACTTATCATTTATACTTATGTATTAGGTTTTTTTTTTTTTAATAAACGGTTAACAAATATTGTAGCTACTTTGTAATTATTAAAGCTGCCTAATTTGTTTTACTTACCAATGTATAAAATTGTGGTGAATACCTATATAAATAAAGCTAACGTTTCACACAAATATTTCACATAAGTCAAACAACAATGTACTAAAATCAGATAATTACGAAACGAATCGTTAATCAAATATTCATTAAGTCCACTTCGTATTGAGATTTTCACATTAACTATATGTTTTATTTTGCTTTGAAATTCGATATAAATAAAAAGTGTGATGTCGATAAATTTGCAAGGTCTATTTGCGCTAGTCCATACGTCTGAGTACTGTTAAAACACCTAACTTTTGCTCCGATATTTTGCCAGTGAAGGAAATATTTTTATAACTTGAAAATATTGCTCTGATACTGATAAACTGCTTTTTCAATACATATTGTAATTACACCAAGCTGCGACTGGACCATAAAAAATGTTATCAGAAATAAACAATTGGTATAATAAAAGGAAAGCAAGAATTTTTTATTTCTACGAACTAGTGCTTATCGTTGACAAACATGAAAACTCAATATACTTTAAGTATACAATCAGAAAACATATAGCGGAACCATTACATCGGCTTCTATATCATATAATATTATAGTCTTTAAATTATTATTATTTTGAGTTCTTGTTTTTTAAAGCTGTTATACGATATTTCTTACCAGGTTTGTGTGTATGTATGTGTGTGTGTGTGTGTGTGTGATGCTGTACCTCACTAATTATGTATTTGTAGGTACAAAACTGAAATTTCTGCCAGAAAAATATTTCTTCTTGGAGAAACTTGGTTTCCTAAATTATATGTTACAATTCGTTTACTTATTTCATTATACGAGTATGATTAGTCTACTTATGTGAACGAACCACGTGACGGTTTGCTGCAAATATTTATATATATGAATAAGTAGAATAGACTGACTTTATAAGGAAAACTTTATCAACTTTCTGTTTGTCTATCTCCAGCTTAAATTTTGGCATTTAAGAAGACATTTTTTCAATAGGAAATGGTAAAATGTGTTTTTCAGTATTTATCTAAAACTTTTTTTGGCGCAATATCATTTTTGTTTCATTGTGAAACAAGTTTTCAACAACGCTGTGCAGTTTCGAAGAAGAGAGGATAATATTTTGGGAATTGTGAGCTAATAGCGCGGTGTACCATTTTTGGTCAAAATGTATCCCAGTAGGAATATGTCAAGCGCTTTCCAGATAACACAGAACATGTTCTGATCGTCTTGTTGATATGTTCCACAGATATGAGAATATGTTCTCTGACTACACAACATATTCTCTCCATATGCTTTTTATAAGACACATGTCCTTCCTGCCGAGCGAAATCTTCGGACGTTCGTCAAAAATTATCGGTGCGTATCCGAAAGAACATATTCAGAACATATTCAAAACGATATTAAATAGATATGAATGAAACCCATATTCGCGGGATTTTCAAATTTAAAATAATATATATAATTAAAATATAACATACAACAACAAAAAATAACAAAAACTAAAACCTATAAAATAAAATCTAACTTAATACAAAAATTCAAGTGGGTATCACGAAAACTTAAAAAAAAAATCCAGTACCTATGTACATATTAATTTTGTGTGAGAATACTTTCACCTTAAAAAAATATTTTTTTTTATTTTTTGTCTCGCAACGTAATTATGTTTTATTATTCTCTTATTGGCATCTTTCAAAGCTCCAATTATTGCTTCCACCACACCAGACAGCCCTATATTCATGGAATTTTGTGCATCTGTAAATTTATTTAAAAGGAATAATTGTTATGAATAACTGTAACAAGATAACCAACTAAAGGACACTCTATATAAAACTAGAATTAGTTAAAACTTACGATAAAAAGAATCCACTACCTATATTGTTAAAATTTCGAATGATTTCTTTCCAGCTTATATTGAAAATTGAAGTTAAAATCTGTTTAACAACGCCCAAGTCAAGCAAATGCATTGGCTCAGTTAGAAATTGCGAGACCATGCCTCTCCCAATCTTTTCCAAAGCAGAGAGCTCACTTTGATATTTGTCAGTGTGATGAAGAATATCATTCTTATTTTTAAAATCTTGATTTGTTCTGCTCTCTCCACTAAGTGGTTTAAACACAATTCTATGATTCATATAAGAACCAACTTGGTCCCATTTTGGGCAGCTATAAAAGCTTCCGCAAACGAAAGAGCGTGCTGGAGCATTACATATAAAGCTTCGAATTTTGATATGCCATTATTGTGAAGTTTTTATTCCTCAGCCAAATCAAGTAAATACTCATCAGCATCTTTAGGTTTACGGTAACCCACGTAAACTCCGATTGAAAAGGGTGGGAAAATGGAAATTCGTCGAAACAACATAGCTCAGTATTTGCCACACGCATAGTCCTGAAGACTTTAAAATTGGCAATCCATCAACTCCTACATCAATTTCAATGACCTGGTCGTTAATAGATTTGTTTAATAATAAATTCAGCTGTGTCTCTAAGCCACCACTTGGGGAAACTGATCTACCTTATATTATCTCTGAGGAGCTTTCAGCAGAGTTCTGGCATCTTGTGGCAGAGGCAGTTCATGTTTTTCCAATATTTGTAAAAGTCCCTTTAATGCCTTGTGGAAAATTTGATTCTGGATGATCCATATACAAATTTCATGCTCCAATGACTGTGGTTCTAACATTTCAACTTCTCTTTGAATATATAAATAATCAACACCACTATTACTGTAGCTAGCAGCTGTTTTTGAAAAATCTCTACCGGGACCTTCACAAAGAGTTGGATTTGAAACCATTGCCGATTTTATCACTTTCCAATAAACTTCCAAGAACTTCACATGAAGTTTTATTTAAAACGTCATTGTCGATTCCACCACTTTCCAAAACAACAACCTTCATAGGGAGTTTGATTTAAAACACTACTATCGTTTTGAGATTGGGAGGAAAGGTCATTGCGAAGTTGTCTTCTTTGAGCAACTATTCTTCGCAGATTATAGTCTAAGAGCTAGCAACGTTTTCGAGAAATGACTTTAGTTCGCCTAGTTTTTTGATATGCCTTACCTTACAGCATATCAATAATCATGCGGTCCATCTGGCTGTTGAGACGCGTTGCGTTTACTTGTGCGCATTCCGTTTTACAGGTAAAAAAAAACAGTCTTCAAAATTATTTTAGTTCGATTTTGGTTTTTTTCATCTGTTTTCATAAGCATCGGACAATATAATTTCACTATTCCCAGACAATTACCTCGTTGCTAGCACCATGCCAGACGTTTTTTTTTCATTAAAAAAAAAAAAATATTTTGTAATTTTTATACGGCTAGTTTAATTATCGAACCAGATGAAATTAATTTTCCAGGCGATAGTTCGGTTGATTATCAATAGCCAGATCGATTCGAGTGTGATAGCGAATATGCCATCCCACACGAGCACTCTTGATGCAGTATGCAAGCCGGTTATCTAGGGAAGAGGTAAAAGAAGCAAAGAAATATCTCTCCCGAGCAAACCTGCTTGCAGGGGAGTAAATGTAGCGGCTATACATAATTATGCAATGAAATTTTGGAGAAGCTTTAAAAGTAAATTGTATCTTAACTAAAAGAAACTGGCGTTGATGTTTTACACCATAAAACAAAGATAGTAAACGCAAACGTCGAGATGAATCGGCTAGCGAGGTTTCAATATGACTAAATCAAATTCGTCCTCATAATTTTACTGCTTAACTGAAAAATGTTCAGTACAAGGAAGCATTAGTAAAATTTTTATCAACCACTGGACTGATGATATGGCGTCTTTTATTGGTAATAAAATAATTCACTTAAAATTCAACAAATGCTTCTTTTATCGGGTTGAAAATAATAGAGTCATTAAAGTGACGGAATAGTCATTATCATGTGAAGAACATGAAGAAGCAGATTCGAGGATTATCTACCATATTTTCCAAATTGATATCGACGCTTCCTTAAAATTTTGGATCAACATGGGCGTGGATAATCATGAATGCTACATCAACGTCAATGAATTGTACAAAACACTGGTTTCTTCCATCTATATCTAGAGAATTCTAGGCCATAACATGTTGTGACTACACTCAAGCTTTTTTTCACATAGGGAAATTGAGGCCTTTCAAATTACTAGAGAACGCGGAAGGTTATCAGCTTGCATTTCAAAATATTGCCACCGATGATGAAAGAATACTGAAGAGTGCATTTGTTACCTTGGAAAGATTTGTTTCGGCAGTTCGGCAGATTAACAACGTCAACGCTGTCAGATTTCATTTATTTTCTAATAGGTATCAGTCAAAAATTTCAGTGAAAGTTAAATGCAGAAGAAAGTTAAATATGCAGAAATTTCAATCCATCAAGCTTACCACCGTGCAGGGCTGAATTACGGCAGCATTTATGGAGGGTCCAATACCTGACTACATTTTGGAGAAATGCTCACTCTAAATCTCTTACATCTACAGAAGTCAATGTATTCAAAACAAAACTTGTCATTTTTTATATTTCAAATATTTTCCATGGAAATCTATCCAAGTTCTAGTACAATAGCGGATGTGTATAATAGAGCCTTTTTCTTCCAGTATTTTATCAAGAATATCCTCAATTCTGAGCCAGATATCTCAATTTTGCCCAGAAGCTTTTCTTTAGCTCCTGAAATTCTCTACAAAAAAATAATAGGACAAAATTGTGCTATCTCGCTGTGTTCATGAAATATTCTCAAAACATCATCGTGCGAAAAAAAACCACTTTACCATGCTCAAATTGGTCCGGTCCCTGATGAGCAACCGAGTTATCGCCTGGCAAATTAATTTCATGTGCTTCGATAATTAAACTAACTCGTATAAAATATTATTTTTTTTTTTAATGAAAAGAAAACGTCTGGCACGGTGCTAGCAACGAGTTAATTGTCTGGGAATATTGAATTTATATTGTCCGATGCTTATGAAAACAGATGAAAAAAACAAAGATCGAACTAAAATGATTTTGAAAACTGCTTTTTTTACCTGTAAAATGGAATGCGCACAAGTAAACGCAACGCGTCTCACCAGCCAGATGGACCGCATGCCTATTGAGATAGTGAAAGAGGGGTGATAGCAAAGTATCAGCCGAACTAAAGTTCTTTTTTTCGTGACGTTGCTAGCTCTCGGACTATTACGTTTGCTCCCACCACAAATCTTAGTCCGATTCATTATTACACTTTATTTTGTGTACTTAAAAACACGAACTTTTGTTATAATAATTATTTTTTACTTAATAGTTCGCGACCATAGAACAATCCCACCAAAAAACTTCAGCTGTTAAGAAATATTGTGAAGTTTTAAGTTTTAAAACTGACTGACTGAGAACATTAACCGAGATTCCGTTTCGAAATGAAAATTTGATATAAAATAATGTATCGAAAACGAATTATTTTTATGTCCGGCGGTTACATAAACCCGAACGCTGCTGTACCAAGGCAGGAACGAAAATTCGATTTTCCGAAATGTATGTTAAAAATATATTCTTTTCATATCCAGTGGAATACTTTGACCGAATTTGAATGAATTTTACCGATTTGAAGCGATCGTCCATGCCCAAAAAGTATATCTTTATAACATTTTCCATTTTGTTATCTGGGTTCCAAACCACACTGTAAAAAAAAGCACAAATTATTCCCACAAAACTTAGGTATTTTTCCCTAAATTGTAGGGAATATTCCCTAAAATTTAGGGATTGTTCCCTAAAATTTAAGGGAATATTCCCTACATTTCATTTTAAGGAATATTCCGTAGATTTTAAGGAATTTTCCATACATTTTAGGGAATTTTCCATACATTTTAGGGAAAAATACCTAACTTTGTGGCAACAATTGTGCACATTTTTTACTGTGCATAGCCAGAAAATACCTTTTCCGAAGCATTCTTTGACCATAGCCAGAGAAGTCTTTGCGGCACCACATCTGTTCTCTTTTCGGCTTATTCGTTTATTTTTTTTATATTTTTTTCTTTTTGTTTAGAAAATATGACTCATACGCATCTGAAAGCACAACAGAATTTTCATTCTTTAGTAGTCAGTTGAAGTGTGCAGTGAACTAAAATTTTAGTAGTCCCGTGAAGTGTGTGATTGATTATTATATTTTTTTAAAACTATAGTATAAAATTATTGAATTTTTTGTTTAGCAAAACCATGATTATGTAATTGCTATACATAAATTTAAAATTAAACGGGATGCATTCTGAATAAAACTGAAATTTTTAATAAAGACCATATCTTGATTTCCTCTGCATTACTTATAAACGCTTCAAGAGTGCTACCCTACAAAGCGCTCCAGCAGTGCCACGCGACAAGCACTTTCCAAGCATCTGGAACGAGGCGCTTCCCTCAGCGGACATGCGCACGATAAAATGATATGAACAAGGGATACTGTAGGAAAGTGCTTGCGAGCTTCCAAAGAAGCGCTCTTTCATTCGTCTTTTGAGTGCTTCCATTTCCCGCTGGGATACTTATTATAAGTATGCAGCCAGAGACTATTGTGAGTATAGGTACATACAACACATTAACATGTAATTAGATGGACTGGCAAGGCAATCAATTAATTATACGTACCAGATTATTCTTATCATATCAGGCCCAGGTGTGGATTTTAGCAAACAGAATTGTTTTCCTTAAATTTCTGCTACCATCTGGCTTTGTGGAGTACATTACTTGTGTGAACTTGTGTGATTTAAATTTTCCGCCACGCTTTTAACATAAGACATTTTTATATCATTTTTTTTACATTGGTAAAAAAATTTCGCGCAATACCTTCACGTATAATATTGTGGCGAAATCTCTTAGATTTGCTCCGCGCGATGAAGATTAAAGCCGGCTGAAGCCTCAGGCGTATGCAATGACACCAATGAGGAAAGCAAAGCAGTGCCTCTGAGCGGGGGCCCACAAAAAAAAACCAGGAGATGGCGCAACAGTCCCCCACTGCGACGAATTCAGACCTCTACAGACCTGGCAATATGGAGGCCCGAGATAGCGAAAAAAGTCGAGCGATCAGATGACTGACAGAATTAAAAAAAATCCGCAACAATTCGTTTGCTTTTTGTTTTTTGTTTACTTTTAGGTACGTGGGTGTAAGCCTGCTAGATTATTCGATGGAAATGCTAGAAGGTAAGGTTTTACAATCGCTTATCCTACTAATAGACACTATAGGAGGACTGTAAGCTCGATAATTACTCCAAGTAGACGAACCACGATAGTGTTCGTGTTAATAACTACTATTGGATATAAGCAACCCGGAACTTCGGTGAGCGTTCGAACAAAGTACTGGAAAACTATGTACTTTAAGCGTTTATCTTGTAGTCGGTATACGAAAATTGTAACTTGATGACGATTCTCAGCAAGTGTCAGAAAATGATGCGCAATAATTACTTGTCTCGTATGTAATTATTGTTTAGTGAAGACGATAGCGAGTCGATTATCTTCTTCAGTAATAGTTAGAAACCAATGTGCAGTGTTTGCTTATCTTATAGGAAGCCACTAATTAGAATACAACAAAAAAACCGTGAGGTAAATGACGATCCTAGGAAAATGCTAGTGGATGTTGTGAAATGTTCACTTATCTTATAGCAAGCCACTAATTACATTACCAAAAAAGAAAAACTGTGAGTTCAAAATTCTAGGCAATACGCGATACCGATGATGGTTCTTAGAAAAGGTGCTTTATATAAGAACTGTAGCTTCGAGTGGACTACCCTGAGATAGAAATATGGTGACGTCGACGATGATTCTAAGAAAATGTTAGCCTTTGATGTGCAGCAATTGTTTTTCTTACAGATAACAACGTCGTTATTTAACTACCGTAAGTTCGATCACCGCTCTAGGTGTCCTCTGAAAAGGTCGATGACCGCACCAGGTGTTTGCTGGAAAGCCTGGTGTTACAGTCGCCGTTGTTAAAACAAATGAAATTCCACAGATTAAATGCACAGAAAAAAAGCTAATAATTTCTAAAAATGATGTACCATTTCAAGACACAATAGAAGATCAAGGTGAATTTCAATTAAAAGAAATACTTATCTGGTACGCTATTTGCTATTCGCTTCTGTTTGAAAACCGGGATTCCTTAATTCCGCTGGGCGGTCTATCCCGTTGCAGACTAAATTCCTTTAATGTCCCGTTTTTGTTCTGGTATTGGAGATTTCACCCACTTTTATTCTAACAAAAGTATTTCAAAAATTACTTCAGAAATTTTACAAAGACGTTCCAAGAGAACAAAAAAAAAATGTTAATCACAATACAATTATAATACAATCTTGTCGAAGATGGATTTTCTTCAACTCTGTCAGTCATCTGATCACTCGAATTTTTTCGCTATCTTCGGCCTCCGTATTGCCAGGTCTGTAGAGGTCTGAATTCGTCGCAATGGGGGAATGTTTCGCCATCTCCTGGTTTTTTTTTCTGTGGGTCCCCGCTCAGAGGCACTGCTTTGCTTTTCTCATTGGCGTCATCTTATACGCCTGAGGCTTCAGCAGGCTTTACTCTTCATCGCGCAGTGCAAATCTAAGAGATTTCGCCACATTGCCCCCTCCTGAAGCCTCAAAACTTCTGCCGAGTGTCTGTAAAAGGGAAAATTTGAGAAGGAACTCTGTCTTATATGGCTTGCTTAAAAATTAAAGGGAAAACTTAATCCGTCTGGGATTCCGTCAAGACTTCCTATCCTTTCGGGTTCACTATTGGGTACTTAGAGAAGCTGCTCCGCCCCTCAAATTATGCAAGTTACCTGAAAAAAAAAAAAGGTTAGTAAATTTCTATAAGATTTCATCTTCCACTGCCTAATGTTGTCTTAGACGTCTCGTTTGAAGATTCAGGGTGACGAGATTAGGAAGGAGGCGAGTGACCTCTACTCTCCCGGCATGTGCAAAGTCTGACGACAGCTCTGTGTCACCGGTGGGTATGTCGCCGGCCGTCATTAACCTAAATGGAACTGGCGCCGAATCTTCATCCTGCTTACTACTTATTTGAGCTGTTTTGATGTACAATTTCTGAGGTTTCATCGACCTAGCTCATGAGGTGATGTCCTGTCCAGCTATTCTTTTCCACCAGCGTCTAATTCATCAGACTTTCTACGTAGCCTCAGAAGGGTACGCTTCCGTTAGCTGCGCGAATCAAAATTTATTTGGGTATAGGTGTTAGTAGGGCCTGGGGCTACGTCGACCTAGCCTACGAGTTAATATCTTGTGGTGCTCTTCTTCTGTATCCGCGTCCAGTTCTGGTATATCCGACCTGCTACGTACCAACAGAAGGGTAGGCTTCCTGTGGACACGTGCAAAGATCTTTAGTCCTTCAGATTAAGTTAATTCCAGGGGGAGAGCATGCGTTCTTGGCTTCGTTTTTGTTTCTTTTTGTTGTAGTTGTTCTTCCGTTCACCTCTTGATCCTCAAAAGTTCAATGAAAAAGATTGTCTGAGGCTAAGTAGCTCGTTTTTTTTTAATGTTCTTCAGTCTGCTCCGAATCAGTGGCCGATATTCTACAAGTTGTTGACAACACATTGCAGCTGTATTATTACATTTTCGTTTATTTGTTTATTTATTTACTTATTTTAAAACCGAAGCCCACTCGCGAGGTTTGGTACTGAACAGCAATTGGTTCGACTACACACTGAGATTTCTTTCCTAAACCTAGCCCTATCACAAACCCGTGTTTAGTTAGAATGTTCGAAATTATGCTTTTTGAATATCTGGCCTACGGGGCAAGAGAACTAATTTTTAATTGTTCATTAAACATTGGGGAAGCTTTTACGTAAAAGGTGTTACTACCTGAATTATCTTCGGCGCGGAACTTAGCTAACCGGTCTATCTGAAGTACCCTACTCGTCCTGCCCCAGGAAACTCGACTTTGTACAGTACATCATTAAATCGAGATAGTATATTGCCCGGGCCGTCCCAGTCTCTTTGTAGTTTAGGGCTTTTGCCCTTACCGCGTTTTGGATTATATATCCAGACTTAAGAGGTTGGGATCTGAGATCGTGCTGGGTCTTCATGTGATAAGAGCATAGGTTCAAATTCTTTCGAGTTAGGGAATGGACTTTGTCCAGAGCTTGGACTAATTTTTCGACATACTCCGCAGGGGCGTACTAGGACTGTTGCATACATCGCTATAAGGGATATCAAGTGGGAGCCTTAGTTCCCGACCGGAATTGAGTCGTGCATGCGTAAATTTGGTGCTTTCGTGCATAGAAAAACGGTAAATTAACAGAGCAAGATGTAGGTACTGATCCCAATTTGTTTGGCCATTGTTAACGAATTTCCATAGATAGTCTAAAAGGGTGCGGTTGAATCTCTCCACAATTCCGTTGGATTGAGAGTGTAAGGCAGTTGTTAGTGTTTTTTCTATCCCAAAACGTTGTAACACAGATTGAAATACTTCCGCGTCGAAGTTTCGGCCTTGGTCTGAGTGTAGTAAGAACGGCATGCCAAATCTGGAGAACACATTTTCTATTAGTCCATCTGCAACCGTTTCTGCTCTCTGATCTTGTGTAGCAAAAACTTCGGGCCAATTCATGAAATAGGCCATAACAATTATCGCATACTTATTTCCCTTATCCGTTTTCGGATAAGGAATGGGGTTCCCGCCATTTTCCTTACGCCGAAATATCCACCCTTGGGCTCATTATGTAGATCAAAGAGGATTTTGTTTACATCACTCACAGGTGCTACTTTTACTAGGATATCTTTTTCTCCATGCTGTATGAAATGCAAGAATTTGTCTATGATTCGTAGGGAGTCCCATTTCGCCCAAAAGTTCTTTAGGTTGGGACTTTCTGAAAAGATTCTTTCTCAGGTTGGCCTTCCGTTTCTTTCTACCCAAGATTTTAAAATTGGAAGGGTATGGTCTTGGTCTTGCTCAGCCGCCAGATCGATTACTGTTTCCACGCGCACCAAATCAAGTGTACGTTCCTGTTCTCGTTGCTCTTTCTGGTTACAGTGGGCACATTCTTGGAATGGACGTCGTGATAGTGCGTCTGCATTGAAATGTTTTAGACCTGCTCGGTGTTCAATAGCTAGGTAGTATTGCTGGAGTCTCTCTAGCCATCTCGCTAACTGGGCGTCAGGCTCCTTAAAATTCAGATGCCAAGGAAGCGAAGCGTGGTCAGTTCGAATTCTGAGTGGCCGGACAAATAAATAATGGTGGAAGTAGGCTGTTTATCTTACCACAGCCAATAGTTCCTTCCGAGTGCCGCAGTAGTTTCTTTCAGCTTTCTTGAGTGTCTTAGAGTAGTACTCCAAGACCTTTTCGCTGTCCCCCTGAACTTGTCTTAGCAGGGCTCCTATTCCACTCTGGCTGGCGTCTGTGTCTAATACAAACTTGGCTTCTGTCTGTGGGAAGGACAAGATAGGAGGGGAGGTTAATCGCATTTTCAATTCCTCGAAGGCACTTTGCTGGGTCTTGCCCCATTGAAATTTTCGTTTGTCCTCTGTCAACTCTGCCAGAGGTTTAGCAATAGCCGAGAAATCGCTGACAAATCTTCTATAATACCACGCCAGACCGAGGAATCTTCGCATGTCTGTTTTTGTTTTTGGAACTGGCCAAGACTTAATATCTTCCATTTTGTTAGGATCTGTGCGGAGTCCTTCTGCGAAACTACATGACCTAAATATCGTACTTTCCGGCGAAGCATGTGGAAGTTTTTTGGGATCAGCTTTAGGTTTGCAGCACGTAGACGCTGGAAAACTAACTTCACATTACGGAAATGGTCTTCAAGGGTATGATCATGTATAACGAAATCATCTAGGTACACGAGGGCAATTTCTGGGCCTAAGTTGCGGAACACACTGTCCGTTAAACGCTCGAACGTTTCGGGAGCATTGCACAGGCCGAATGGCATAACATTAAATTCCCATAGTCCAGTGCCAGTTGTGAAAGCTGTCTTTTCCCTATCATTTCCACTCATTTCGACTTGCCAGTACCCGTTTTGGAGGTCGAAGGTCGAAAACCATTTAGATCCCGCGAAGAATATAAGGGTGTCATCTATGCGAGGAAAAGGGTACGAGTCATTCTTAGTTATATCATTCAGGCGGCGATAGTCAACACAGAATCTGGTAGAGCCGGCGTGTTTTTTTTACGAGGAGTACTGGTGATACCCAGGGGCTGGTGGAAGGACGTATGACATTATTCTCGTCCATATCTGGCACCAATTGCTCAATCTCAGCTTTTTTGTAAGTGGGACCCTTCGAGGACGTGTTTTAAAGGGAGGAGCTTCTCCTGTATCGAACTTATGTTTAGTAATGTATGTTCGGCCCGTATCACCTGGACTGGTGGAGAATACGTCTCGATAATCTTCCAATATGTACACTAATATTTGCGTTTCTTCGTGGGATAACACCTCCTCTACTTCATCGAAAATGACTCTGAGGGGATCTTGGTCTTCATCGCACTCGGAACTGACCACTTTTGAAATAAATACCGGTTCGATGGATCCAATTATGGTGTCGCGAGGGAGAAAAACGTCTTTGTTGTTAAGGTTAATTATATCTAATATACATTTTGAGTCTAATTCCACTAACACGCGAGCGCAGAGTACACCGTAAGGTAGCTCAGACTCTAATTCAGCATCTATTAGTAAATTCGAGTTTTCCGGTAACATTCTATTTTTATTTATTCGGATGATGGTTTCACTATTAGAAGGAAGCAAAAGGTTTTCAGATAGAAGAATTCTATTGTGAAGTCCCAATATGGGCTTTACATAAAAAGGGGAGGTGCCGGTTGAAAGGATAAGACTGAACAAAATTTATGGTCTAATGTCAATTCTTTATTAATTCACAAATTATGCCTTATGAAGTACTTGCATATGCTACTTAACTAGGAATCCAAATCTTAAAAAAATAAAAATAAAATTCAAATGAAATTCGAAGAAAAATTAAAACAAGAAAAATTAAATGGCGATAATCGATGTTTTGCTCAGAAATTCCGTCGGGTGACGAGCTTTATTTGGAATTTAGCCTGGAAATATAAGGATAAAATTAGTATTGAATAAGCGAAAAATTAAAAATGAGCTTCGCTTATTTGCTCTATTGTCAGGCTTCAATACTGCATGAAAAAAGCTGCAAAAAGGAAATGAAAAGTTAGTATTAATTAGGGTTAATATCGCCCGTTTTGGTTAATCAAAACTTAAACTGGTGTCCGAGCTACCGATCTGTCTTGTGGCTTGGTCAAATCGCAAGTGATTTTCTGTTCCCAGCGGCTCGCTATTTATAGGCAGAAACACAATAGGATTGTGTCTGCCGGTGGCGTTTCCAATGACGCCCGCGTCATTCTTTGAAATTTTCATATATTTGGTCACCCAGTTACGTCATCATAGTTTAATGTGAATTATTTCAATGCACCGAGAGCTTCCATTTTGAAAACGTCAAACGACTTGTTGGCAGCTGCTGTCTACGGGTGGTAAGTGTTTTGCTTTTATTAATTATTTATCAATAATATATGTTTTTGTATTTTCAGAAATGAAAGAAATGCTAGGCGAATTCCTGTGGCTTGTGGTGGATGGATTGCACGAGCGTAAGTATTGTTTTATGTAAATGTCTCAGATTATTTTTAATCATTTAAAATAATCTGAGACTTTTACCATTTGTTGAATTTCCTTTATTTTCAGTGTTGTTTGTAGGTTTTTATTGTTAATGCTTAAAGCATATATTGTGGCGATGGACTGAGCTGGAATAGCTCTTAGAGTGAATTTGTACCGTGGATATTTCAGTGAGTTTTGGAATATATTTTTTAATTTTTAAGTATTTTTTGTTCCTGGACGGAACATCCTTCCACCTCAAATAAAAGGTGGTGTCATAATAAAGAGGTTTTTTTAACAAAGTTGGGTTGTTGTTGTTTTTTAATGTGTTAAAATTTGGCCTTGAGTTGCATGCTGACACAGTTGAAAAATCTGTCACCAATTAATCAAGAAAAAGAAAAAAGAACTTGTATTGACTTACGCTTTGTAATCTGCAGGCGAATATGAATTTTTCCGTTTGACACTTTAGAGAGGCGTAGCGTGATACCTTCATCAGTGCCCATTTGGAAACATGCTTTTGCTGCCAGTATTTTGAACCAAGGAATGGTTTTTAAGCGGATGTGTTCCCATAGGTGTGGGTCCACAATGAGATTTGCTGGTGGTTTATCTGGAAGCTGTTTTCCGATTGATGGTTGGCTTGCTTCAGACTCTTTGAGTCGTTTTTATTTTATATTACTAGGAGCCTGGCTGAATTCCTGGACTGGCCTATTCCTTTTGGTGCCCGTGAGAGGTTTGATGCCTGTGGGAGGCTTGATGCCTGTGGGGGGCTTGATGCCTGTAGGAGGCTCAATGTTAATGAGAGGCCTGATGAATGCATGATGCTTCGTACCCGTGGGAAGCTTCTTGTCGGTATGAGGCTTAGTGCCAGTGGGAGGTCGTTGTGGGTTTGGATGTACTCTGATGCCTGGGCCCCTTGTTATTGTCTGGACGCGGTTAGACGCGGGTGCTGCGTCGAACGGAGGCTGAAATTTTGCTAGTCGCCTGGGCGTTTCGGTTCTCCGCAAATTATCCTTGATTGGAATGGTTTCCAATTCATCTATGAGTAGACAGTCCTCGAGCGATGGTAGTGAATCCATTGTGTGGGTATAATATAAGAATTTTAAAACAAAAAATGAAAAGAAACACCAAAAAATAATAATTAAATCCTATAGTTCTAATGGCGGTACTTTCTACGCCATAAGCTTCTGACTAAATGATGTTTTTAGGATAAAGGTGAAGTTGTGCATAATTCTTCATGCTGTTGTGTTTCGTTAAAATTATATGGCTTTACTTTAGTTGCTTACATGCTTTACACTTTACTGATGAGAAGTAAAAAACAGATTTTTTTTTACTATTATTATTAGCTATGTTTATATCGTAGTCTGCTGATAATACGCAATTAACATTTTGGTGAAATTGTTGCGATGATATGTCTGGGCACATGGAAGTAAAATACTCCTATGTTGTGCTGGAATGTGTGGGCACAAAAAAGCGTGTGGTTTGGTTTATGTTAATTTATTTGTTTATATGGGAAGCTTATATAACTTAGAAATTGGTCGAATTATTTGATTATTTAGAGTTTTGAAAGTTGCTACCCTGACCTTATTGTCATTTCCTGGGTGTGTTTGAATTATTCGACCCATCGGCCATTTTGTGGTTAGACAGTAATGGTATTGAATTAGAACTAAATCTTCATTTGTATGTTGTTTTCCGGAGTCTGCCATTTCTTGCGTGATTGTAAATTCTGTAGATACTCCTTCGATCATTGCTTCCAGAATTGTTGTGTCAAACTTTGGATGTATTGTCAGCGCTCTAGAGAGGTCATGTTCTCGGGCATAGGTGGCTCTGGTATAGCCTTCAAATTTCGATTGACCAAAAAGTGCCCTGGAGTCAAAACATTAAAATCAGTTGGGTCATTAGATAGTGGTGACAGCGGTCGGGAATTTACACAAGCTTCAATTTGGCAAGTTACTGTTGACAGTTCTTCAAATGTCAATATGGCATTTTGCAAGGTGCGCTTCATGTGTGTCCTTATTGCCTTGACTCCATCTTCCCATAATCCGCCAAAGTGTGGCGCTGAGGGCGGATTGAAGTGCCATGTGATGCTTGCAATTTCTGTGACAATGGAACTGTCATGTGTACACTCTTATAATACGTCTTTAAAATGTCTAGATAACTCCCTGCTGGCGCCGACAGAGTTGGGGCAGCAATCGGAATATATGTAGGAGCGCAAGCCTCGTCGACTGATGAATGAATGCAGCTGTCGTCAAGTCTGACAGGACTTCAATGTTGATGGCCTTGGTGGCCATGCATACAAAAATGCTCAGATAACCCTTTGTGATTTTGGTGTTTCGAAATTTAGATGTTTTGATGTCAATAGGGCCGGCATAATCAACTCCAGTGTGTTCGAATGGTAATGTTGGTGTAATTCGAGCTGCCGGAAGAATTCCCATGATTTGGGTAGATGGGAATGCCTTCGATTTGTAGCATGGAATGCATTTTCTTATCTGTTGACGGATGGTATTTCTTGCATTCAGCAGCCAGTATTTATTACGTAATGTGTTGAGGGTGAATTTAGTTCCTCCATGTAGAGTACATCGATGAGTGTGGTCGATGAGGATATGAGACACATGATGATTATTCGGTAGGATTATTGGATGTTTCAGATTGTAATTAAGCTGAGACTTTTCCATTCTACCGCCAACTCGGATGAGTTGATTTTTGTCCATAAATGGATTAAATGAGAGAATTTGACTAGTTTTAGGAATCGGTTTGTAGTTTCTAAGGCATTGAAACTCGCTTGGAAATGACAGTTGCGGTACAATTGATATTATTGTATTTTTGGCTGCTTGCAACTCGACATAAGTGAGGTATGTAGTTTTTATGTTTTTAGATTTGCAATTTGCGGAGAATCTTTTGCAGTATGCGATGATTCTCACTAGTTTTGGAAACGAAGAGTATTTTGTAATCCAGCTAACTTCTTCGTTTGTGAAAGTCAATGCCTTGACTGGTTGATTCTTAAGTTCATAGCACTTGTTTAAGCTGGGTCGCTGTAGCCATTTGTCTGTTGATTCTTGTAACCAAGATGGTCCATACCACCAAAGCTTGGATTGAATAAGTTCCTTTGGGTAGCGCCCTCTAGTGCCGCAATCTGATGGATTGGATTTTGTTGGTACATATCGCCAGAATCGTGGATGGACAGCTTCCTGTATTTCAGCAACTCTATTGGCAATGAATGTTTTCCAGCAGGACGGCTGTTTTTGAATCCAGGACTGAATCTGACCATGCGAAAGTGGAAATGTCTATTAATTTTAGGCCGATTTTAATTTGGTTGATCAAACGTGAAAGAAGGACAGCTCCGCATAGCTCGAGTCGTGGTAGTGAAATGGTTTTTGTGGGCGCGACTCTGGTTTTTCATGTAAGCAAATGCGAAATTATTGAACTATTTTCATTGACAATTCTCACGTA
Source organism: Dioctria rufipes (assembly GCA_963924295.1). Classification (NCBI taxonomy): domain Eukaryota; kingdom Metazoa; phylum Arthropoda; class Insecta; order Diptera; family Asilidae; genus Dioctria; species Dioctria rufipes. The sequence goes on along the minus strand of OZ002743.1, from coordinate 111,819,473 downwards.
TACCACACTTGCAAATGCCTTTTCTGATGCATCACAAAATCCATGGATTTCCAGGGCAATTTAATTGTATCATCTGTCTATAGCGCAATCCATTCACCGTAACTGTTGCTCTAGCCTCATTTTCGAAAAAGTAAGGTCCAATGACCCCGCGGGACCATAAACCGCACCAAACAGTCACACGTTGAGCATAGAGGGGCTTTTCAACAATATCTCTTGGGTCTTCCGAGCCCCAGATGCGACAATTTTGCTTGTTGGCGAAGCCATCGAGGTGGAAATGGGCCTCATCACTCAAGATGAGCTTTCGATGGAATTCCGGATCATGTTCATGCATTTCAAGGACCCAATCAGCAAAGACTCGACGTTGTTGATGATCGGCCAGCTTGAATTCTTGTGTTAACTGAACTTTATAAGCCTTAAGACACAAAATGACGTGTAATGACGTTTGTGGAATGCCTAATTCCAAAGAACGACGAGGAATGGACAAACCTGAGTTTTCTTCAACACTTTCGGCTACAGCAGCAATATTCTCGGCTTTCTTGGGCGACGTGCACGGGTTTTATTCTTCACATCACTAACTTGTCCCGACAGCTCGAATTTTTCTACCAATTTCTGTATTGCGGTCCGACAAGGTGCTTCACGACGATCCAAAAATGTTCGAGTTTTATGAACCGTCTCTGCCACATTTTCACCATTTTTATAGTGAATTTTAATAATTTTAATGCATTGTTGAATCGTCTATCGTTCCATTTTTATTAATAGCGTAGTTTCTACTTGTCAAATGTCAAAAAATTACAGCTCCAAAAGTGACATCTACCGAAATAGCGGGCTAATTAAAATAACACCTCTTATTGGAAAACCCTTTAGTACTGCCTAACTTGTTCCTTTTTAGTAGGTTCTACTGAGGTTGGTTTTACTTCTTTCATGTGTCCTAGCTGTAAGTATTCCTGCATGCATTTTTCGTATTGTGCATGTAGCTCCTGCTGTTTTTCGAAACGTTTTTCTAATTGAAGAAATTGTTTTAGGGCCATCTGACGTGATTGACCAAGCTCTGGTCCATCTTGCTTCCTGAAAAGTAGCATTACTTGGTAATGACCCTGACTTAAGCGTTTGTGTGATTTGGCAAATATCCTTTCACAAAATTCGTCGTCGGGATGTGCTGTATTTCTTGGGATTTCTTCTGTTTCCCAAAATCGTTTGAGCTGTTTTTCCAGTTGACGGTCTGGGCTAATTTGCACGGTGAGTGTTTCTACTGTTTGTACTTTGGGTATTAGTTCCTCCCATTAGGATCCATCCTAAGTGTGTGCATTGAGCGATGGGCTCTCCAGGTGCGCCCTTTATGATTTCATTCTCAATAATTTCGGCGTAAATGTCTGCTCCTAATAATATGTCAATCTGGCCCGGTGTGTGGTACCTTGGATCGGTGAGTTGCAGATGTTGTATATAGTGCAAATTTCTCATATTTATTGTGTCAGCGGGAACCAAATTCGTAATCTTTTTTAGTATTAGTGCCTTTACACTAGTTTCGCAATTTGTATGGAGTGATCTCAGTTTGAATGATGCTTGTGTGTTAACGTAGGCGGTTTGTGTCTTCCCTAATCCTGTGACCTTGACATGTATTTGATTTGTTTGTAATCTCAAACGTTTACTTGCGGCCTTGGTGATGAAAGACACTTGAGAGCCTGAGTCTGTTAATGCTCTCATCGTATAAGCTTGTCCGTTTGAATCATAAATGTTAACTAACGCAGTGGATAGTAATGCTCGACTGACGTTGGTCGAAAAGAATGATTTGGCTGGCTCATTGCTGCCACTAGGTTCATTAGGATTTATATCAGCTTGTCCTTGATTCTGCGTAGTACGGCTTTCTTTGGCTTCGGTTAGGTTTAAATGAAGGAGAGTGTTGCGTCTTTTTTGACACTGGAGACATGATTTTTGACTTGGGCATCCATTGAGGTTATGTCCTGAGGCCAGGCAATTTTTGGATAACCTATTGCATTGGATAAAGTTCAATCTCTCCTTTGGGGTTAGTTTCCTAAATGTAGCACAATGAAACAGAGTATGATTCTGTTTGCACATTGTACACGTATGCGATTTATTTAGAAACGTGTGTGCATTTTTATGTGTGTGGCCTCTTTGAAACGCAGTGGTGCGTGGATTTGTAGCTTGGTGTCTGCTACGGGGTTCTTGAGGACGAATGCGTGACTTATTGATTGAATGTTCCTGACATTCTTGGAGAGCTTCTAGAGTACGAATTCGTGTTTCTAGAAAGGTGGACAGATCGGCATATGTTGGATTTTCGCTCTTATTTCCTTGCTCATGCTCCCATGGTTGGTGAGTGTCTGCCGGAAGTCGTTGTACGAGGTTGTATATAAGAATGGCATCCCAGTGCTCAACTGGTAAGCCTAAATATTTTAATTCATGTAGGCTCTCTTCTGTCTGATCTAGAAGAGAGCGAATGGCGTGAGCAGATTCAATTTTAATTCGTGCTTGACTAAGCAGAGATTTCAAGTGGGTATTCACTAGGGCTCTCTTGTTATCGAATCTCTTTTGTAATAATTCCCAGGCTTATATATAGTTTGTTTCGATTACCACAAATTGGCGTAGCAAGCGTTCTGCTTCCCCAGAAACGCTGAGTTTGAGGTAATGTAGTTTTTGAACTTTCGATAAATTTGGATTCTTGTGGATTAATGAATTGAACAAATCATGGAATGTATGCCATGATTTGTAGTTGCCATCAAATTTTGGTATTTGAATGGTCGGAAGCCGAGTTTCTGGCCTTATTGGACGTGTTGTCTGTATGGTAGGCTGTTTTGTCGTGTTGGATAATATTGGAAACGACTCTTCTAGCTCTTCTGACAACTTTGACATGAGATTGATATAAAATTCTTCGGTCTCTTCGTATAAGTTGCCTTCGGCATATTCGCTGTTAGCGCCGTTTTCGGCTGACCAGATCGCTATATGCGTTTCTGTGAATGCTTGCCATAGCTTTTCACGAGATTCAATGCGAGTAGCATAATACTTCTTTCCTTGTTTGGTTTCTGTACTTGCTTTGCCATGGTTAATTTTGGCTTTTTCAATTTGATCGTGTAGAGCCTTTTGTGTGAGAATCAATATATCGATATCCGCCATTTTGTTTTCCCGGCTTTGAAGGACCAGTTTGAAGTCCCAATATGGGCTTTACATAAAAAGGGGAGGTGCCGGTTGAAAGGATAAGGCTGAACAAAATTTATGGTCTAATGTCAATTCTTTATTAATTCACAAATTATGCCTTATGAAGTACTTACTTATGCTACTTAACTAGGAATCCAAATCATAAAAAAATTCCAATAAAATTCAAATGAAATTCAAAGAAAAATTAAAACAAGAAAAATTAAATGGCGATAATCGATGTCTTGCTCAGAAATTCCGTGGGATGATGAGCCTTATTTGAAATTTAGCCTGGAAATATAAGGATAAAGTTAGTATTGAATAAGTGAAAAATTAAAAATGAGCTTCACTTATCTGCTCTATTGTCAGGCTTCAATACTGCCTGAGAAAAGCTGCAAGAAGGAAATGAAATGTTAGTATGAATGAGGGTTAATATCACCCGCTTTGGTTAATCAAGACTTAAACTGGTGTCCGAGCTACCGATCTGTCTTGTGGCTTGGTCAAATCGCAAGTGATTTTCTGGTCCCAGCGGCTCGCTATTTATAGGCAGAAACACAATAGGAATTGCGTCTGCCGGTGGTTGCCAATGACGCCCTCGTCAATATTTGAAATTTTCATATATTTGGTCACCCAGTGACGTTGTCATAGTTTAATGAGAATTATTTCAATGCACCGAGAGCTGCCATTTGGAAAAAGTCAAACGACTTGGTGGCAGCTGCTGTCTACGGGTGGTAAGTGTTTTGTTTTGATTATTTATTTGTCAATAATAAATGTTTTTTGTATTTTCAGAAATGAAAGAAATGCTAGGCGAATTCCTGTGGCTTGTGGTGGATGGATTCCACGAGCGTAAGTATTGTTTTAATTAAAAGTCTCAGATTATTTTTAAATCATTTAATATAAACTGAGACTTTTGCGATTTGTTGAATTTCCTTTAATATTAGTGTTGTTTTTAGGTTTTTATTGTTAATGCTTAAAGCATATATTGTGGCGATGGACTGAGCTGGAATAGCTCTTAGAGTGAATTTGTACCGTGGATATTTAAGTGATTTTTGGAATATATTTTTTAATTTTTAAGTATTTTTTGTTCCTGGACGGAACATCTATTGTCTCGGCATTCCGGCGTTATCAAAACGATAGCTATTTGACCTAACTGGAGGACATATTCCTTAAAATCGAAAGTACACTGATACTGATCCAGGAAATATACGCCGAGTATGAACACAGGCTCTAAATTGGCTACCAATGCTGTGCGTGGGAACCTGCGGTTCTCTACGTGGATCTCTACTGCTAATTTTCCTAGGACAGCGACACTATCTCCCGTCGCGCTGCTAATCACGACATTGGATTTCTGCAACTCGGTCAGTGATGAGCTGGTTAGGAAGATAGGTTGTACGATGGAAATCGTCGCGCCAGTAACTATAATAAAATGACATGGACTGTCGTTAAGCTATCCTTCTACGTGAGGCTGTTCGTTGAGGGGCCTGTAGCTGAAGTGGTAACATCTATTTTGGCTGTTTCTAACTAATCGAGTTTGTCTGAGCTGTCACCTAATGAGCTTTCTTGTACATATCGGTGTAATAGGACATTGGCCGGAGGTATAGTAACGTTGTGTACAATTTGTCTCTCTACTGGGGGTATCAAAGCATTCATCGACTCGCACCCTACTGAGCCGACGTTGAGGGGTTTCTCTGGTCCGTGTGTGCAGGTTTGGGAATCTTGACAGATGATGCAGGTTGCAAGGATTCGTAAAGTCTGGGGGGATTTGACGCTACCTTAGGTCCCGAGCTCTCAGATGATCTCTGTATATGCGGCTCCGGGGGAGGTCTAAAATTGTTTGTGTGCCTCCTACAGCATCCGTTATTACACGGAGCGGTAGATATCTAAGCGAGGTGGACTCTGGCATTTCTTCCGATGTTGGTATCCATGGCCAGTTCTTGGGCTGCACTCACCCCTTCATGGAAAGTTCTTGGACCTCGTGCTTTGACCAAGGTCCTCAGCTCATCATCACGAAGTCCCTGCAAGAAACGCAGTGTCACTGTCCTATCGACTATATCTGTCGAACAGGATGGAAACGCGGCTGTATCAAGCCTTTGTAACTCTAGGGCAAAGTTGACAAAACTTTCTCTAAGACCTTGTGTCCTGCCGGAAAACTGTACTTGGCTGCAAAACGAATCGAATCCGAATCGTTGTTCTAGTAATGCTACTAGTTCTCCATATTGGATCCGATGACCTGCCGGAAAAACCCTGAGCACAGAGAGGGTATTACCTCTTATCTGGGTAGTCATGGCATCTGATTTCTGCTGCTCTGTCCACAGACTGTTGTGGGCGACGATTTCAAGCTGGACACGGTATTCAGACCACAATACAGTTCAGACAAGGGCTGTTGCCCCAAATATTGTATTGGAAGTTGATGATAAAAGAGGTTTCTGAATGATGTTGGTGCCTGCTGACTTAACAGAGTTGGGATTGGATTGCTGGGTGACAGTGTACTCAGGATGGCTTCCTATAAATAGGTTTGGCCGCTGACTATAAGGTGCGTAATTAGGGAGCGCCTGATTAAAAGCAGGGTTGACATGGCCAATGGATGGGTGTGCAGTACTCTGATATACCCCGGAGGTTTGTGGACAATAATTCGCGTATGGAGTGAAATCCCACCTAAGCCGATTACTGAAATGACCAGCTGTCTGAGGTGGGTGGTGCTATATTTGACTTGTTGGGGCCGAGAATGGGTTAGGCGGTAAGTGTTGCGACGACGTAGGCACTGTAGACTGGGAACTACTAGTAGGCATCGCAAAGAGATTTGGATTATTTTCTGGGATAGGAGAAGAAGCAGAAATCGATGCCACCGAAGTTGTGGTTGACGTACATAGTTGTACTCGTTGGAGATGAAGCATGGGCGGAGGAGAAAATTATTCAAATGCGCTGTTAAAGAATTGGGTCCCATTTAAGGTTTTTTCAAAATATTCTACTTTCTCTGTAAGCATAGCCACATTATCCTTTACCCCCGATTCTATTTTAGCCATGGCAGCAGCCTGTTCTTATTTCAATTCTTATATAATTTCTCCAATAACACTCTTCACTAAGGACGTCGCGATGGCCTTCATTTCCTCTTTTAATTCCTGTAATTGGTCGGAATCCATCGTGCTTAACGCTATCAACGCAAGGGGCAAACTAGTTACACCCGCACAACTCAACAATCGGTAACGTCTCTCTAGGGCTATTAGAGCAGTTATAAACAAAATCCAACGAAATTAAATTCACGGATCAGTTATGGTTCGGTCGATAAAGAGCACCCAGAAGGCTATGGGTCACGATTCCAATGATTAAACTTAATTAAAACGAAACGCAGTACCCAAAATAATCGAAGGAAATCATATTATGTTCGAGAATGCTCGTTTTCTTCCAGTTCAGAATAAGAAAATAAACCAAACGAAAGAAAACTTATTTTATGTACAAAAAAAACTTAGAATAATAGAATAAAATTTCAATCATAGAAATTAAAATAAGAGAAAAAAAATTGTATATTTATATAAGAAGCAAATGTACGTTTAGCAATAATAAACTAATAATAAAATAGCAAAAATATAGTTTTAGCTATTGTGTATGGGTTACGTGCTTATTAAAAATATCCACCACAAACAAGTAGCGAAAACATTTACGTGTTATAAAGCGCAATTATAACGGATATTTGCGTTTTAATTATAAAAAAAAATTAAAATTGTGTTGAACGAAAAAAAAACAAATTGGCATTTTACTGTATAGAGGTATATATCTTAATATTAGAGAAATAAAACCTTTGATATTTTCCTGGATATAAGAGTACAATTACACAAGTTATACCAAAAAAAAAAAAAATATTGCGTGGGAGGACCATCTGAAGGGATATTTTCTAAGACCCCACACTTGACACCAAATGTAACATAAAATCGCTGACAAAATTGCTCTGGCTGAGCGGTAGACGAGGAGCAGTTTTATCTGATAAGACCGATATAATGTATATTTTTTTAATCAAGATTGCTGGTCAATTGGCACTCGTTTTGGAGAACTGATATTAATTCCATCTTTATTTAGCAAGTCTTTCTATAATATGAAGGAAAGCTAAGAATTCGGTTCAGAGCACGGAAGCTCTAGTGTACTTCGATTCAGCGAAGATCCGCTTCTGTATTCACTACAGGGACAGTAGGACTTGGTAAATTATTAACTCTGACCCTACTGATCTCCAGATGACTCTCGACTAGCTGACTGAGGGGCTTCACTTTTCGTTTACATTCACGTCGGGAGGAACAGCGGGTGCCTTATCGAGAAGCAGGCAAGCGCTGCTCCGCATAATCTACTTTACTGGGAGATTAAGAACTGCTCCACAAGTCTCGCGAAGTTGAACCGCCAAGAAGCTAATGGAAGTGTCGTGTTTAGTTAGCTGAAACTAGTGTCTGGAAGTAAAATGAGTTTCTTGATGCCCAATCCAAAAAGAGAAAACAAGTGCCAGGGGTCGTTTTGTTGCGCAGGTGTACGCTTGATCAGCCCCTGGGGAATTGGGCTCGGGGCCCTCTTCTGGAGACCCCGTACGATTGATTCGGGTTGTCGGGAGAGGTTCCTCAGGAACGCTTCTTAACCTCCAACGCTAGTTGTTTCTGTTCTGGAACGTTGTGTCTTCCGCAACAATTCGTTTGCTTCTTTTTCTTGTTTACTTTTAGGTACGTGGGTGTAAGCCTGCTAGATTATTCGATGGAAATGCTAGAAGATAAGGTTTTACAGTCGCTTATCCTACTAATAGACACTGTAGGAGGACTGTAAGCTCGATAATTATTCCAAGTAGACGTACCACGATAGCGTTCGTGTTAATAACTACTATTGGATATAAGCAACCTGGGACTTCGGTGAACGTTAGAACAAAGTACTGGAAAACGATCAACTTTAAGCGTTTATCTTGTATTCGGTATACGAAAATTGTAATTTGATGACGATTCTCAGCAAGTGTCAGAAAATGATGCGTAATAATTACTTGTCTCGTAGGTAATTATTATTTAGTATGGAAAACAATAGCGATGTCGATGATGTTCTTCAGTAATAGTCAGAAACCAATGAGCAGTGTTCACTTATCTTATAGGAAGTCACTAATTAGATTACAACAAAAATACCGTGAGGTAACTTACGATCCTAGGAAAATGCTAGGAGATGTTGTGAAATGTTCACTTATCTTATAGGAAGCCGCTAATTAGATTACTAAAAAAGAAAAACTGTGAGGTCAATCACAATTCTAGGCAATACGCGATACCGATGATGTTTCCTTGAAAAGGTGCTTTATAAAAGAACTGTAGCCTCGAGTGGACTAGTCTGAGATAGAAATATGGTAACGTAGATGACGATTCTAAGAAAATATTAGCCTTTGATGTGTAGCAATCGTTTTTCTTACATATAACTACGTCGTTATTTAACTACCGTAAGTTCGATCACCGTTCTAGGTGTCCTCTGAAAAGGTCGATGACCGCACCAGGTGTTTGCTGGAAAGCCTAGTGTTACAGTCGCCATTGTTAAAACAAATGAAATTCCACAGATTGAATGAATAGAAAAAAAGCTAATAATTCCTAAAAATGATGTACAAATTCAAGACACAATAAAAGATCAAGGTGAATTTCAATTAAAAAAAATACTTATCTGGTACGCTATTTGCTATTCGCTTCTGTTTGAAAATCGGGACTCCTTAATTCCGCTGGGCGGTCTGTCCCGTTGCAGACTAAATTCCTGTAATGTCCCGTTTTTGTTCTGGTATTGGAAATTACGAACGCTTTTGTATATTTCACCCACTTTTATTCCAAGAAAAGTATTTCAAAAATTACTTCAGAAATTTTACAAACTAGTTCCAAGAGATCCAAGTAAAATTTAATCACAATACAATTTTAATACAATCTTGTCGATGATGCATTTCCTTCAACTCTGCCAGTCATCTGATCGCTCGACTTTTTTCGCTATCTCGGGCCTCCGTATTGCCAGTTCTGTAGAGGTCTGAATTCGTCGCAGTGGGGGAATATTGCGCCATGTCCTGGTTTTTTTTTTGTGTGTCCACGCTCAGAGGCACTGCTTTGCTTTCCTCATTGTCGTAATTGCATACGCCTGAGGCTTTACTCTTCATCGCGCGGAGCAAATCTAAGAGATTTCGCCACAGTATATAAGAAGCATTCGTATGTATGTCTTTCGAAGGGAAGTCGTAATTTCTAGCAATACTTTTAATTTGTTTCTCTGTCAAAAACAAAAGACCAAAAGTGGTATATTATAACCCTTTGTCTAGTTTCATGATTCTGTCTTTTATTGCTTTTCCCATATGGGACTTTGAGAACATAAGCACTTACGATCAATGAGCAATGCACCTCTTTCTGATATGAACTTTTGCAATTTATAGTTGTTTCTTTCCTTCAAAGTACCTGGCGAAAAAGTACATAAATAATCAATTGAAAATTAAAATTGTTGCATTTTCACTCCATAGCAGTTTTAAAAATCAGCAGTTCTTAAATATACACTTTAAAATTATAAAGCGCTTGATAATAGTAAAAATACTACATTGCGCATAACAGTTCTTATAGAAATCTGATTGTAATTCGAAACACCTTCTGGATGGATTCGATAAGCATAAATCTATGCAGTCATTCCACAAGAAAACGATCAAGTTGGACACATATTTGATCTGATCATTTCCGATTTGGATGAAACTCTGAGAGTTGGTATAGAATGTAAAAATAGCTCACCCATAGTTTTTTTCCAACTGCTATATTCAACTGCTTCGATTCAAAAAATCATCTACGGTACGCAGGAATCCACTTTTCTAATTCAAATCTTATTACGGCTTTTACAACTAATTCTACTTAACCGATTGGATTGAAATTTTGCATACACGTGCAGTTCCGATGAACTTTAGGGATTTTTGTCATTGATTGTTCGACCACCTTGAGATGCGTATCAAATGAAATGGTTTGACGAGTAGAATATGACAAACTACATACTGTCATTCTAAAGATAAGGCGGCTTATATTTTTCGTCACATAAACTTAGAAATAACTAAAAACCGTTTTTTTTAAACACGGGACAGGAGATCCCATCCCAAGCACGGAGGTCAAAGTGGCCCATTGTGTTGTCCTGTTGAAGCCCTTTCACCAACCTTCCTGTTCTCTTAATGAAGTGCATCTGCTGTTTGTGAGAAGGCTTTCAGCTCATCTACAAATAGAAGGACAGACCCTATAGTATCCAGCTTGCTCCGGGCGAAAGCCAAACACGCACACAAAAAGAGTTTAGTTGTCTCAGGCTCTCTTTCCAAGCAGGACATACACTCAGAACTGCTATCAACATCTCCCATCCTTGTGTGATGAGTGTGAAGTGAGCTGTAGCCGGTGATGATGCCAACCACCGCCGTTATACATTGCTTCCTTCCGAGTCACTTGAGATAATCAGAGATATTCCTATGGGGCCCATCAATAAACTGTTTTGTGCACCTGCAAGTACTCAGGCTCGCCCATCTCTGCTGATGCTTCCTATGAACATCCGCTTTTATGAGGGACCCTATTCTCGACGTGGCAATGGCTATGGCGGTTTCCTGCCCGAGGTACGAAGAATTAGAGCCAGATCTGTCTAAAAGGTCAGCCCTTTCATTCCCCATGATCCCCATGCGACCAGGAACCCACTGAACGGACACCATGTTGTACGTACACAGCTTATCCACAGACGACCTGCAAACCCTAGTAACTTAGATGTTATCCGAGGGCCACTGTAGCAAAAGAGCGTGTCTGTCGTCGGATCTATCTATCTCCGCTTTGACCTGGAGATAAATAGGCCCGCAACTGACACCTCCAGCTGCAAAATCATCTCAGGAATAGAGTGGGTGGCCGCACAGCATTTTGCCGCTAGCGGTCAGCCGGCTGGGGTGGTTCTTGCCACCCACATCCCTTCGATGCTTGTAAGCTGTGCGTATTTCCGCGAAATAAGATACCAACTCCTCTTTTATTTGGACCTCGGACGGACAGACGGACAATAGAAAAAAAGAAAAAAAAACCCAGTATGACGGCTCGATTCCTTGCCCGCTTCGCTAGTGCAGTCTGCAAACTGTGAAAGAGAAACCTGGGAGAATGTAACAAGGGAAAGAAAATGCGAGCATGTTCAAAGCTGTAAGGATAAAAATAGAAAAATAGTACAACGCCGGACAAATGACTTTCACCCGGAGAGCATTCGACGCAGAGGAGAGATGAGAGAGTGTGAGCTAATGTGGACTCCAGCTGTTGTGGGAGTCCTGGCTTTGACGCGAATGGGCCCCAACGCCCCCATCCACCCTGGCTAAGGTGTCAAAGCCGAAATGTTGTCCTTAGCCCCATTATGTGTATGTGTGTGTGTGTCTACCCCGCCGCCATCACGCCTCCCGTATAAGTACGCCTTAGATCGGCATCAGGCTTGAATAACACCTCATAAAAAAAAAAAGGAAACGAAAGCAAAAAGGGAACTCCAACGACTGTCTCGGGAAGGCAAGTCTTAGGAATCACCCACCGCAATCACTCTGCCTTTGACATCACATCCATGATGTACAATGAAAACCTGTAAATAAACTTATGGGTACCAGAGGAGGAAGGCAGGCAAATGGAAAGACACTGTCATACGGTAGCTACTGCTTTCAGTCGTAGCAAAGACAAAAAAAATTATTATTCGTTTCTTTGTCGTTCACATTTCCTCCGTTCTCACCAGGTATTCTTAACTAAGGACTAGGCCCTACTAAACTGCACCTAAAACTAAGCATCTGATGATTATAAAATTTTCGTACAGAGAAATTTGCTAACATAAATGTAAATAGATAATTATGACCAAAAAAAAAAACAATCTAAGCAAACGTATGTATACACTCGATATAAAGAAAATTCAAAATAAAACTTACATTGCAACACATGACTTACGAGCGTTCTTCAGATCATTCTACAGCTTCCAGTCAGAATCTGCCAAGCGCCAAAGTGAAAGGGCGAATAAGTTGCTTGCCTCTGACCGCTACCTTTTTCTACTGACCACCATGTAGTCAGGACTATTTACGGGTGTTCCCCCCTGGCTTCTTACCAATTAGCATGTTATGTTCAGCACCGTATACAGACGTAGCCGTGTAAATCTTTGCACCAAACAGGACTTGATCCTTACAAACTTACTTCTGAACGTCGCATGGCTTCCTGGGGTTGTTCTACAGATTATCGCCGGGTCACCAATATGCAACTAATTTGTATGATACACATAAGAGGAGAGTATCGTATCGAATTTAAAATTTATAAACTTCACTAATTTATCTTGCTTTTTTTTTTTTTTTTCCTTTTTCACAGAGTGTTAATGTTCTCCCTAATATGCAGGTAATTCAATTTTGAATTCGAATTAGTTTAATCAACGATAACTTGAATAACTTCATATTTTCTTTACAGTTTTCCGCAATGAAAATTAATAAGCGGCACTATGGCACAATACACAGGTAATTAACCTTTAATTACGAATTAATTTAATCGAAGAAAAACTTTACTAATTTCATATTTTCTTTACAGTTTCCGCAATGAAAATTAATAGGCGGCACTATGGCACAATACACAGGTAGTTAATTTTTAATTACGAATTAATTTCGTCAAAGAAAACTTTAATAATTTCATATTTTCTTCACAGTTTTTCCGAAATGAAATTTGACGAAGCGACACTCTGGCACAATATACAGGTAATCCATTTTTAGTTACGAATTAATTTAATCGAAGAAAACTTTACTAATTTCCCAATTCTCTTTACAGTTTCCAGCAATGAAAATTAGTAAGCGGCACTATGGCACAATACGCAGGTAATTAATTTTTAATTACGAATTAATTTAGTCAAAGAAAACTTTTATAATTTCATATTTTCTTTACAGTTTTCCGCAATGAAAATTAAAAAGCGGCACTACGGCACAATACACAGGTAATTAATATTTAACTACGAATTAATTTATTAAGGAAAACTTTAATAATTTCATATTTTCTTTACAGTTTTCCGCAATGCAAATGACGAAGCGACACTCTGGCAAAATATACAGGTAATTAATCTTTAACTACGAATTAATTTATTAAGGAAAACTTTAAAATTTCATATTTTCTTTACAGTTTTCCGCAATGCAAATGACGAAGCGACACTCTGGCACAATATACAGGTAATTAGTCTTTAATTACGAATTAATTTGTTAAGGAAAACTTTAATAATTTCATATTTTCTTTACAGTTTTCCGCAATGAAATTTGGCACAATACACAGGTAATTAATCTTTAACTACGAATTAATTTGTTAAGGAAAACTTTAATAATTTCATATTTTCTTTACAGTTTTCCGCAATGAAATTTGGCACAATATACAGGTAATTAATCTTTAACTACGAATTAATTTATTAAGCAAAACTTTAATAATTTCATATTTTCTTTACAGCTTTTCCGAAATGAAATTTGGCACAATACACAGGTAATTAATTTTGACAGAGGAAACTTTAATAATTTCATATTTTCTTCACAGTTTTCCCGAAATGAAAAATTACGAAGCGGCACTATGGCACAATACACAGGTAATTAATTTTTAATTACGAATTAATTTTGTCAAAGAAAACTTTAATAATTTCATATTTTCTTCACAGTTTTTCCGAAATGAAAAATTACGAAGCGGCACTCTGGCACAATACACAAGTAATTAATTTTTAATTACGAATTAATCTATTAAGGAAAACTTTAATAATTTCATATTTTCTTTACAGTTTCCCGCAATGAAATTTGGCACAATACACAAGTAATTAATCTTTAACTACGAATTAATTTATTAAGGAAAACTTTAATAATTTCATATCTTCTTTTCAGTTTTCCGTAATGAAATTTAATAAGCGGCACTATGGCACAATACACAGGTAATCCATTTTTAGTTACGAATTAATTTAATTGAAGAAAACTTTACTAATTTCCCAATTCTCTTTACAGTTTCCAGCAATGAAAATTAATAAGCGGCACTATGGCACAATACGCAGGTAATTAATTTTTAATTACGAATTAATTTATTAAGGAAATCTTTAATAATATCATATTTCCTTTACAGTTTTCCGCAATGAAAATGACGAAGCGACACTCTGGCACAATATACAGGTAATCCATTTTTAGTTACGAATTAATTTAATTGAAGAAAACTTTACTAATTTCATATTCTCTTCATAGCTTTTCCGAAATGAAAATCTCGACGCGACACTCTGGCACAATATACAGGTAATCCATTTATAGTTACGAATTAATTTAATCGAAGAAAACTTTGCTAATTTCATATTTTCTTTACAGTTTTTCGTAATGAAATTTAATAATCGACACTTTCTGTAATTTTGAAATGTTTAATCAAAGAAAACTTTACTAATTTTATATTCTCTTTACAGTTTCCAGCAATGAAAAGTAATAATCGACACTTTATTTCTTTCAGACATCCACCTCGACGTTTTAAACTAGACTGCCTCGATTCCAGCAGTCTCCTCAGATTCGGTCGTTCTTCACTTCATCGCCACCGACAGGCGAGCGTTTTTCGTTTCTTTTGTTTTCGATCGGTCGACTGCCGAAATCTTTCCGGGCAGCGGTGCTGCTAGCTAAGTACGGGTGTGCGTGTATCATTTTTAGGCAAAATTGTTGCTACCGATTATTTTATATGGAATTTACTTGGAATTCTTTTTCGGTCGGGCGTGCAAGAGTCTATTGTGTGTGTGTATCACGCGATATTTTACGGCTAGGCGAATTGCCGTTTTTTCGTCTCCTGGAGGTTGGTGACTAGCGGTAAGTCCGAAAAATTGTATTTTGTGCTCATTTTGCACATTTTATAATTTCTCGAATGAAAAATATTCTGCTGTTGTTGTTGTTCCTTTTAGATCTGGACTTGAATGCGGGTATGTATAAATATATCTTTATATTTTCAGGAAAATTTTTTTTTTTTTTACATGATGAAGTAGCATAGGGCTACTTCGTGAAAACATGTAATTTTTAATTTTTTTCAGGAATTTTCTAATATGAAGAAGTAGCATATATCTACTTCTTGAAAGTAAATAAATTTTGAATTTGCAGGAATTTTCTAATATGAAGAAGTAGCATAGGGCTACTTCTTGAAAGTAAATAAATTTTGAATTTGCAGGAATTTTCTCATATGGAGAAGTAGCATAGGTCTACTTCTCGATAATATACAATTTTCTAATTTTTCAGGACTTTTCTAATATGAAGAAGTAGCATAGGGCTACTTCTTGAAAATAAATAAATTTTAAATTTTCAGGAATTTTCTCATATGGAGAAGTAGCTGTTCCGTCGCGGAACAATCTTCAAATATTTCTCCTCGCAGCTAAAAAATAAAAAAAATAAAATAAATAAAAGTCATTCACAAAATTGTCAACAAATAGTTGAAAGTCTCAGTATTTAAATAATTCTAAATAATCTGAGACTTTTTAATAAAACCATACTTACGCTCGTAGAATCCATCCACTGTCAGCCACAAGAATTCACCTCGCAGTTCTACAAATGCAAAATCATTTATTATCTATAAATAAATATTTGAATCATCAATTACCTTCAACTCCAACCAAAACAGCTGCCATGAACCACTTTGACAGATTCAAAATGGCAGCTTTCAGTGCATAATAAAACATTCCGATTAGAAATATGATGACGCCATTGGGCCAAATATATGAAAATCCACACAAGACGCGAGCGTCATGGCAACGCTACCGGCAGACACAATTCCTATTGTGTTTCTGCCTATAAATAGCGAGCTACTGGAAGTAGCAAATCACTCAAGTTCTGACTGAGCACCAAGACAGATCGGCAGTTATATTGAAGCCAAAATTAAGTCTTGTTTAACCAATTAAATCAAGGGAAGTATATGAACCCCTTTATACTAACCAAATTAATATATATTTTCAGCACCTTACATCGGGAGTCTTGATCCCAGCCATTGTAAAGAGCAGTTGTATGACGCTCAGTCTAATAAAACCAAACTCCTACCCCCTTTAATTGAATTTATTAATAATAGTGTCCTTTTTATTACAGATTAAAATTCGCCAGTGGAGGCTCATATTTTTAAGGTAGTAATAGGTGAAATTGAATTTAAAATTAGCTTAAGTGACTTGTGAATTTTATTAGATTTTAAGTACTGAACTGCCTAGTTGTTAAGAAGCGTTTGTGATCAATAAAACCAGTGAAGTATTTTGTCATATTGAAAATCCTGTCTTATCATTTCTAGAAACCCGGCACCTGCCTCCCTTTTTTATGCTAAACCCAAATTGGGACTTAACATTGGTCCTTTCGAAGCCGGATAAGACAGGAGGATTTTCAAGATGGCGGATATCGCTAGTTTAACATTATCACTGATAGCTCTTAATGATCAAATCAAGAAGGCCGCCACAAATCACTCCAAGGCAGGTAGTGATACCAAGGCAGGCAAAAAATACTATGCAGCACGCATAGACTCACTAGAAAAACTCTGGAAATCATTCACAGATCTGCATATAGCAATCTGGTCTACCAAAGATGGCGCTCAAAGCGAGTATGCCAAAGGAGAACTATATGAGGAAACCGAACTCATATATATAAATCTCTTATCCACTCTACTAGAAGAATTAGAAGAGTCATACCCAGCAATACCTCTCAATACAAACACAAATGAAACCAGAGTTCAGTCAGTACGGCTATCAAAGCCAGAAACACGGCTTCCACCAATCCATATACCGACATTTGACGGTAATTACAAGTCATGGAGGACATTCCATGATTTGTTCAATTCATTAATTCACACAGACCTAAATATATCCAAGGTCCAAAAGCTACACTACCTCAAACTCAGCGTCACTGGCGAAGCTGAACGCTTATTACGTCAGTTTGAAGTCACAGAAGCAAATTATGTAAAGGCATGGGAACTACTACAAAAACGATATAACAACAAGCGGGCTCAAGTTAACACACACTTAAAAACTTTACTAAATCAGACACCAATAAGAACAGAGTCTGCCCATGCCATTCGCACTCTTCTAGACCAGACAGAAGAAAGCCTCCACGAGTTAAAATATTTAAACTTACCCATAGAACATTGGGATGCTATATTAATTCATAACCTTGTTCAACGCCTCCCATCAGAGACTCATCAACTATGGGAGCAAGAGCTAGGTAGCAAGTACGAGTTACCAACATACGCTGATCTGTCAGCTTTTCTAGAGTCACGTTTCCGTACTCTAGAATCAATTCAAGTACGTCAAAACTTGAACTCAGCAGAACATGGACGACAAACAAGGTCTCCACATACCCAAGAGTTACGGCGCGGATATAGACCCACGAACTCAAATAACACACCGTCATCTAACCATGCACACAAAGGTGCTCATGCCTTCATGAGCAAAACACATACTTGCACTAAATGCAAACAGAATCACACGCTTTTTCATTGCGCGGCATTTAAAAAATTAACTCCAGCTTTAAGATTACAATTCGTGCAACAATTTAAGCTCTGCAAAAATTGTCTCGCATCAGGACACAACATCCATAGTTGTCCCAGCCAAAAAACCTGCTTTCTGTGTCACAAACGGCACAACACATTACTACACGTAAATCAACCTCTCGAAGCAAAGAACGAGGTGACGAATAATGACCAGAGGCAAGCTGACCTGAAGCTTAGTGTCAGCAAAGAGCCAAACACTACATCATTATTCTCAAATATCAACCGAGCATTACTGTCAACAGCACTAGTTCATATTCAAGGTCCGAACGGACAGAATCATCAAGTGAGAGCACTGATAGATTCGGGCTCTCAAGTTTCGTTTATCACGGAAAGCGCAATAAAACGATTAAAAATACAAAAACATCCTACAAATGTCAAGGTAACCGGACTAGGTAAAATTCAGACAGCTTCCATAAAATCTCAGGCGTCATTCAAATTAAAATCACTTCGCACACAGTTTGAAACAAACATGAACGCCCTCATACTACACAAAATCACAGATTTCGTCCCAGCCGACACATTAAACGTCAAAAGATTACTATACCTACAGCATCTACACCTAGCGGATCCAATGTTCTACCAACCTGGGCCAATTGACGTTTTATTAGGAGCTGACATTTACGCAGACATCATCGAAAACGGAATCATCAAAGGTGCCCCAGGAGAACCCACAGCACAATATACTCAACTGGGCTGGATTTTAATGGGCAAAACAGAACACAGGGACGAAACTAAGCACATCAAAACACTCACGGTCCAAATAACTGAAGATGACAAATTAGATCTTCAGCTGAAACGATTCTGGGAACTAGAAGAAATCCCACGAAAAATAGCTCACCCCGATGATGAGTTATGTGAAAAAATCTATAAAGACACACACCAACGTTTAAGCCATGGACCATACCAAGTAAAACTACCCTTCAGGGGAAAAAATGGACCAGAACTTGGTCATACGAGGTTTATGGCATTAAAACAATTTCTCCAACTTGAGAAACGTTTAGAAAAACAACCAGAAATGGCTACTCAGTATAAAGCATGTATACAAGAGTACCAAAAGCTGGGACACATGACTGAGATTCCATCCAGTCAACTTGAAACAGAACAAAGCGAAGTCGGATCAAAGCCTATCCGACATTACTATTTACCACATCATGCAGTCACAAAAGAGAGCTCTACGACCAAAACGAGAGTCGTATTCAATGCATCAGCTCGTTCCACCAATGGCCAGTCATTAAATGAGCAAATGTTAGTTGGCCCAACAATTCAGCAAACACTATGGGCCCTAATCTTACAATGGCGTCTGTACAAATATGCACTAACAGCCGACATCGAGAAAATGTATAGGATGATACATATGCATCCAGATCATCAAGACTTCCAAAGAATCCTATGGAGAAATAGTCCCGAGGAGCCGATAAAAGATTTCCGTCTGACCACGGTCACATTCGGAACCGCAGCAGCTCCATATCTGGCTATTCGAACCCTCCAACAACTAGCCAATGATGAGCAGCACCTTTCTCCACTGGCAGCTCAGAATTTACGAGCAAACTTTTACGTCGACGATTTATTAACCGGGGCTCACAGCATCAGTGCCGGCTTATCACTACAACAAGAGCTCATTCGTACACTCAGAAAAGGAGGATTTAACCTTAGAAAATGGACAGCGAATTGCCCAGAACTGCTGACGAGCATTCCAAAGAAAGATCAAGAAATTAACACAATACTATACTTGGCAGAGAAGAACACTATAAAAACTCTCGGATTGCAGTGGAATCCTTCAACAGATGAATTTAGCTTCGCCACTGAGCCAACAACGTCAAGGGACAAATATACCAAGCGACAGATTCTCTCTGAAACTGCAACTTTGTTCGACCCGCTCGGATGGTTAGCTCCATGCGTCATAATCGCAAAAATCTTTATACAAAAACTATGGCTAGCCGGGTACTCTTGGGACGAACCATTACAATCCATAGTGGCCGACGAATGGATCAGATATCGAGAGAATTTACTAGATGTCAAATCCATAAGAATTCCCAGATGGATAAAATTTTCACCAAAAATAAAAAATATTCAGCTACACGGATTCTGTGACGCATCTATAAGGGCTTACGCAAGTGTGGCATTTCTGCGTATTGTCGACAATGACAACTCAATCATTACCCATTTATTGACATCAAAAACAAGAGTTGCCCCTACGAAGTCCACATCACTGCCCAAATTGGAACTATGTGGAGCGGTCATTTTATCCCGTCTCCTGAAACAAATAAAAAACGATATGCAGTTGCAAGAAATATCAACTATAGCATGGTGCGATTCGGAGATTACATTGGCTTGGATACACAGCCATCCAACACGTTGGAAAACCTTTGTGGCGAATCGAGTCGCCGAAATCCACGAGAATCTCCACCCTAGGTTTTGGCATTTTGTCCCATCAAAGGACAATCCCGCGGATTGCGCCACTCGAGGATTATATCCCACCGAACTACGCAATCACAACCTCTGGTGGGAGGGTCCACCATGGCTTCAACAACATGAAACCAACTGGCCACAGCAACCTGTCAATGACAAGAGTTTTGAACTTGAATCACGAAAGGTCAAAGTTTTGATTTGCACTGATGACAAAGTTGCATGGCTAGAGAGGTATTCATCATTCACTAAACTAATACGCATAATCGCATATTGCAGAAGATTTTATGCCAATTGTCAAACACCACCAATAAAACGCAAAACCGGCTATTTAACATCTAATGAATTAAATCAAGCAGAAAACAGAATCATAGGGATCATACAACATGAAGCATTCCCTAATGAATATGAATGCCTACTGAAAAAAAGGACAATCTCAAGCAAAAGCCGAATATTGAGCTTGAATCCATTTTTGGATGAGAACAAAACGATTCGAGTAGGTGGCAGACTCGAAAACACCACATTAACATACAACCAAAAACATCCAATGATTTTACCCAACAAGCATCATGTGTCAAAAATAATTATAGATTACATTCACCAATATACATTCCATGGAGGCACACAACTAGTTCTCAATACACTAAGGAACAAGTATTGGCTAATAAACGCCAGAAATACTATCCGACATCGAATCCACCACTGCATACCATGCTTTCGAACCAAGCCAAAACCCACAAATCAAATAATGGGGAATCTACCGCCGTCAAGAGCAACACCATCCATGGTGTTCGAACATACCGGAGTAGACTACGCCGGCCCAATCGATATAAAAACGTCAAAAATACGAAATGCCAAAATTATGAAGGCATACTTCAGTCTATTCGTATGCATGGCCACAAAAGCAGTCCATATTGAAATAGTGACCGAACTCACAACGACAGCCTTCCTTGCCGCGCTCAAACGATTCACTGGTCGAAGAGGTTTATGTCGACATCTATATTCTGACTGCGGTACGAATTTTATCGGAGCAAACAAGGAACTATCAGACCAATTGAAAAACATGTTAAAACAACTTCCACACGATATCGCTACAGACATTATGTTGGCAGGAATTACATGGCACTTTAATCCACCAGCTGCGCCACACTTTGGTGGATTATGGGAAGCCGGGGTAAAGTCATTGAAAACACATTTAAAGCGGACAATACAAAACGCTATACTAACGTATGAGGAACTTTCGACTGTTATGTGCCAGATTGAAGCTTGCATTAATTCACGCCCGCTAACTCCACTATCAAACGATCCGAAAGATTACAACGTTTTGACTCCAGGTCACTTTTTAATAGGCAGAAACCTTAAAGCAATTCCAGAGCCATCTACACCTCAGAATGATACATTACTCAAGCGATGGCAATACACGCAGTATTTAACAGAACAATTTTGGAGAAAATGGTCTGCGGAATATATACACAGCTTGCAACCACGCACGAAGTGGAGAAATCTTGAAAACAATCTACAACCTAATGACATGGTCTTAATCCACAACAAAAATTGTCCTCCCACGAAATGGCTACTCGGCAGAATAATTAAAATTCATTTTGGAACGGACAACAAAGTCAGAGTAGCGACAGTTAAAACAGCGCAGCAAGAATACTGTCGACCAATAACAAAATTATTTAAACTACCAATTGAAGAAAAACAACAAAATCTCAACCAGCAGGAATAATATATAAAATCCTCCACAAATCAAAGCAGCGACAACAATCACTACAAACGCTGTACGTTCGATCAACTGACTAGTCAGCAGGAAATTACACTAGTCATTGTAAATGTCAGAAACACTTGCAAATAACAAAGCAAAAATGCCATCAACCGAGTACGAAAATACAAAAGCAACCAATTATAAACAGAATAATTCGCTTTCTCAAAATATTCTACTACCCACACTCTGCAGCACGAACAGTAACGCCATCTCATAAAATAAAAAGGAAACATTAGACCATTAAAATGGCGGGTAATGCAGAACAAAACCAAATTAAAACCAACTTTACTTGGAATTAAATCCGCCAAAGGCAAATCTGTCAAATACAACGAGCAGTAAAACACATGGAAAAGTAACCTCGCAACAGCAATAGGATTGAAAACAAATTTCTTTATCTTTATTGTTTCATTTTTCTTTTTATTATTATTTTACTTTTTGTTTAATTTTTTGTAAGCATCCTCTGCATTTATTTTTGAAATTTTGCTTTTTTATTATTTTTTCTTATTATTTTTTATTATTTTTTTTTTGTATCACATACAGTTTGGAAAATAGAAAAATAAAAGAGATGGACTCACTACCAAGTCTCGATGACTATTTATTCATTGATGATGTTCCTGAGCTAGAGGTTCCTACAAAGGACAAGCTCCGGACCACAGACATGCCACGATGCCCCAGAACCTACATACCACCCTTCGAGGCAGTACTGGCACCGGAAAGGCTGAAACAAATAGCCAAAGAAATTACGACTAGAAAGCCAACAAGGCCATCTAGACCTCCTACAGGGGCCAAAAAAGCCACAGCACAATCAAAGGCAACCGAATATACAAAGCCAGCTTTGAAAGCTTACTCCCATAATAATACAAAGCCAGCTTTGAAGGCTCCGTCCACAACGCACAAAGCATCAACTCAAAGGCCGGCTCCGACAGCTTCAACATCTGCCGCCAAACCATATGACGCATCAGTCAAAAGGCCGGCTCCGACAGCCTCAACATCTGCCGCCAAACCATATGACGCATCAGTCAAAAGGCCGGCTCCGACAGCTTCAACATCTGCCGCCAAACCATATGACGCATCAGTCAGAAGGCCGGCTCCGACAGCTTCAACATCAGCCGCCAAACCTTATGACGCATCAGTCAAAAGGCCGGCTCCGACAGCCTCAACATCAGCCGCCAAACCATATGACGCATCAGTCAAAAGGCCGGCTCCGACAGCCTCAACATCAGCCGCCAAATCATATGACGCATCAGTCAAAGGGCCGGCTCCGACAGCTTCAACATCAGCAGCAAAACCATATTACACATCAATCAGAAAGCCAGCGATCACGGCTTCCTGTGCAGCATCACACGAAGCGTCAGCCCAAAAACCAGCGTTGAATAATAATCCAGTGCAGAAGGCTGTACATCAACGTCCCGATTTGCCAGCAGCACGACCTACGAGAAGACCTCCACCCAATCTGATAGTGGAACCTCGGCTCTGGGATCAAATCCAATCCCAACCAATCCCATGGCTAAGAGTTTTCTCAGCAAGGAAGGGATATCGCATAACAACCGAGGACGGGGATACCCTCCGGTTTCTCAGATTGCGCAATGGACAAATAAGGGTTCGCTTGCAACTTAAACACTCAAGTAAGTCATAAAAATTTTATTTATTAACATAAAAACAGAACGTTTAGTTACTCCATTCCTGGAGGCGGGAGGATGTTCCGTCGCGGAACAATCTTCAAATATTTCTCCTCGCAGCTAAAAAATAAAAAAAATAAAATAAATAAAAGTCATTCACAAAATTGTCAACAAATAGTTGAAAGTCTCAGTATTTAAATAATTCTAAATAATCTGAGACTTTTTAATAAAACCATACTTACGCTCGTAGAATCCATCCACTGTCAGCCACAAGAATTCACCTCGCAGTTCTACAAATGCAAAATCATTTATTATCTATAAATAAATATTTGAATCATCAATTACCTTCAACTCCAACCAAAACAGCTGCCATGAACCACTTTGACAGATTCAAAATGGCAGCTTTCAGTGCATAATAAAACATTCCGATTAGAAATATGATGACGCCATTGGGCCAAATATATGAAAATCCACACAAGACGCGAGCGTCATGGCAACGCTACCGGCAGACACAATTCCTATTGTGTTTCTGCCTATAAATAGCGAGCTACTGGAAGTAGCAAATCACTCAAGTTCTGACTGAGCACCAAGACAGATCGGCAGTTATATTGAAGCCAAAATTAAGTCTTGTTTAACCAATTAAATCAAGGGAAGTATATGAACCCCTTTATACTAACCAAATTAATATATATTTTCAGCACCTTACATCGGGAGTCTTGATCCCAGCCATTGTAAAGAGCAGTTGTATGACGCTCAGTCTAATAAAACCAAACTCCTACCCCCTTTAATTGAATTTATTAATAATAGTGTCCTTTTTATTACAGATTAAAATTCGCCAGTGGAGGCTCATATTTTTAAGGTAGTAATAGGTGAAATTGAATTTAAAATTAGCTTAAGTGACTTGTGAATTTTATTAGATTTTAAGTACTGAACTGCCTAGTTGTTAAGAAGCGTTTGTGATCAATAAAACCAGTGAAGTATTTTGTCATATTGAAAATCCTGTCTTATCATTTCTAGAATCCCGGCACCTGCCTCCCTTTTTTATGCTAAACCCAAATTGGGACTTAACAGTAGCATAGGGCTACTTCTCGGAAATAGCTAAATTTTATTAAATTATATACCCTGGGAAATCATGGGGTTTTCTCTACAGACGTAGAGAAGCCAAACAAAAGTAGCGTAAGGGGGTATACGCTACACCACTCAGAGCCATCAAGGCTGCTTGCTTGCCAAAACGTGGCATACGATCCCAAGTAACAATTTAAATGCTATTTAGTTTTACTCAGGTTTTTTAATTCTTTTATTAAGTTTTAGAGGTTGTTAAATAGTTTTATGGTAATTGTAAGTCATGCCAAATATTTTTATTGAGATATTTTAAAACCACCTGGAGAGTAGTAATAAAGTTATTTAGCATTTAAGTCCATATGTACTTATAGAAGTTTTATCGTTGTCATCAATTCAACTAGAATAAATCCATTAAGCAGCAAAATATGAATTAAATGCCGCTTGATTTTATTATGGTTTTATAGCATCCTGAAAAACTTTGCATTAATATCTAAAAAATTTAAAAATAAGACTCATACAGGTTGTATTAAGAAGCACGGAGGGTTACTTTAAATCCATTTTAAGGGACAATTTAGTCTAGAGGGGTACTGGGCTATGTAGGCATCTATTATAAAAATATTATATACAGACACTTTAAGAATGCATTGCAAAATTCTTTCACAAAATCATTTTAAAATTAACAGGCTTAGTCAAATCCCCTATAAACCTGGCATGCAAGTATATTGTATTCCATTCTAGGTCTAATATAAAACTTGTAGCGCTAGATTTGACGGACTGAAATATTTCTTACACCTTTTAAGAAATGCAAGACATTTCTATACTTCTTTGGCAACAGAGAACATGTAATCTGTCCAGCTTAACTTACTGGAAATATTAATGCCAGCTTAGTGACGGTGAATCATAAATAAGTGCTTTATAAAAAGAAACGGAAGTGGTTAAGTGATGATCTTGCTTTAAAAAGATGAGACAGCTTTGGGATGATAGATTATAAATTATAAAGTAGATTATAAATGATTAGATGTCAAGAAGAAATCGACAACTCGAAATAAATTTTATCGCGGATATATATAAAAGCAAGAGCAAGTATCATAATTTGAGTCTCAATAGACTTAGAACGGTTTTAAATGAGATCAAATGGATTTGAAAAAGAGCGAACGGTTTTATTAGCAACTAAATTAAATTCAAAGAAATTAAAGAAATTCTTCGAAATGTATGGATTTAAATTTGTAAAATATATGCGATGCTTCGTACGAACAATGCATTTATGGGTACTATAAGCCTTGTAAATAGTATAAAAGGACGGTAAAGGTCAGAAACAAGATTTATGTTTGATTGCAAAATTACATATATAAGTTTTATAATGCTTTTATACAAAAATAAACTGTTTGTGTAATAGCAAATGGCATTATATCAGTCTAGGAGCACTCAGAAAGGTTTTGTTTAAAACCAAATGTATTTACAATAGAATGAGTTGTTTTAATCGCAGCCATTCTAAGAACAAACGGTTTTATTATGGTCGTACAAGTAGCAAATAGGCTTTAATGTAAAATCGCCATTTTATGCTTAACATGCATTATTTTTAAATTATTTATTTTCAGAAATTTAAGACGTTTCAGAACTAGGAGATGTCGTTTTCAATTCAGAACGTATTTAAAATAATATCAAAATGAAATACAGTGTAAATAAAAAAATTTATTTTACAAATATTTTTAAACTTTTCCTAATTTTGATTATTTTTGAGGCGCGTTATTATTTTTGGAGTTATCCTTTGAGATATATTCAGTAAATTTTCTATCGTCGTAAAATTTCCAATATTAAATTGATAAAACCGCACTTCAATATCTTATGTTTATACCTACATATAAAATAATAATGAATTACATTTCACCATTTTATTTAAATTATTATAAAGTGGAATCTATAAATCTATTCGGTTCTATAAAGGTAATTATGAATTTAAAGATCACTTTTGTTTTGAAGTCTAAAATGTTTGCTCAAATAGTATTTCCAATGCCTTTTTATCTTAAAGAAGGAGTAGGAGTGGCTTCATGATGGTTTTAATAACGTTATGCGGACAGGTTGATGAGGTGAAATTACGCTTTCAGTTTTATGAAAGGTTTTATAGAGGACTGCAAATGGTCGCCGAGTAATCCAGATAAGATATATGGTTTTAAAAACAGACCCTGAAAGCTTATTCTAGCGTGGGCCCTGTTAGTTTTGTAAAAGGTTTTTTACGGTCATATTATTGTTAGTTTGACTATATAGCTTAATTACAAGTTTTATGAAATAGTATAGACAACGTTATGCAGGCTATGTTAAAACTAAAATTGTTACTTGGGATATGATGAGTAAAAATCAGAGTATATGACAATAAACAAAGCAAAAGTAGATAAATAAAAGTAAAGGAAGAAAGTAGTGCCTTGTAAGGAATTTTATTGTGAATCGATCCATGTAAATTATTTGCATTGTGTAATTTTGTATACATTAAGCGAAGTTGTATTACGCTGCCAGATGATGCGGAAAGTGGCTAGCTATGCTGTAACGGGGTAGATATTTGAGTAACGGTGACTCCTTTTGTTTTGGGCACCACGTGGTTTTTCCTTGTTTCAGTTTTGAAAATCGAAGTACTATGAAACTCATATGAAAAAGTAAAAAAAAAAAAAAAATATTCATATCTTTTGAAAGAAAAGCCTAAATTTATTTTTCAACCACCTTCACCAATAGAACACTTCAACACACTTTTGTCATTTTTCTGACTATATATATATATGTATATTATACTTATATCGATATATGTAACTAACTCCAACTAAACAAATCAACGCAAATAATATAATAATACACAATACGTATATACTTATCTTGTTACGTGGAGCCTTAATGGTTTAATTTGCAGGAATAACCAAAGCGATCCGTCTAACCAAGAAATTTTGTATATAGCAATCTCCGACATCAAATTAAAAAAAAAAAAAAGAAAAATATTCTCGTTTTCTTCTTTGTTTTTAATATTTCCACACTTTTACCACTAACCAAGAAATTTTGTATATAGCAATCTCCGACATCAAATCAAAAAAAAAAACTATTCTCGTTTTCTTCGTTGTTTTTAATATTCCCACACTTTTACCACTAAATTGTTGAAATTTGAAGTTTTTTTTTTGTAATCACCATCTGCTTTCCGTACTTGATCGAGAAGAAGTGTCCGCCCTGATTTTTTTTCGGACTCCAACTTCAGCCCGAAAGTGTTTGTTTTTTCGTGCAGTGGTCCATGATGCTCTCCAGTCGGGGTTTTTTTCCGAGCACCTGTAATGTTTAAGTCTTAACCTCACCACTTCTGGTTACACATCCATTAAAAATGATGTAACAATAAAGACAGATTTACATTTCATTAGGGAGACAATTATGCTTTTCCTTCCCTTTTATTTATTTCGGCTGTTAATACATGTCAATTTTTGATTTTATATTTTTGTTTTGAGCGAAGACTTCACGTCATTCATTTCAACTTTGTTCTGTTCGAGGCTGGTTGTATTTTTTTTTAAACTGATTTAATTATAAATTAGATGATGCTGGACTGCTTTAATTATTAATTAGATAATTTTACAAGTATCTCCACACAAGACAAATACTCATAAATTTATGACCAATTTTAAAACTAAAGTATACTTTGACGTATGCCTTTAGACTAAGAAAAAAATATATAACTATAGGAATATAGTTACCAACCGAGACTGTAAATATTTATGAAACTAATTGTACTCCTATTATAGTTATTTAATCATAATCATAAAAATTAGCAAACGAAAGTATTCCTCAAAGCATCATAAATTTTTAATCCTATCAATTTATGATGCTGAGTGCCTCCTTTTTGTTTTTTTCTATGTATATGCGTTATTAGTCCCGAAAACATCAGAGTTCATCAGGCTCAGTTAACGATCAATATATACGAGAGAAAATCCAATCATTGAAGCGTGTATTTTCCTTCTAATCTGCCATGTAAGCCAAGTTCTTTCACGTGGTTGGGTAGCTTCCTGAAAGTGGAATTTATGGGCAGTATCAGTAATTCTTATTATATAAATGACCAAGTTAATATGACACATAACAGTCGAAAAACAAAATTACGGTTTGATTTTTGAAAGGTAACGCTGCCATTCGGCGTATCTTTAATTGTATAAACCTGTCATCCCTTAGTAAGATCGGCTTATCCGCTTCACTGCAGTGCTGACGCCATTGTACAGTGCGTAACCGCTGCTGACACTCTATAGTTGGGCATCATATAGTACACCGCTGGGAAGAACACTCGCTGGATATTCAAGTAAACGACGAAATTATTACATTGGCCAGAAGTTTTTCCAGGTTCAGCCCATACGCCAAATAGCAATGACTATCTCTTCTCCAGCCGTTCTTCCAACATCGCTATGGGCGCAGTTTGCACGCAGCCCTTTTAGTATCTGTCTGAATGACGAGATATGGGGGTGGTAGGTTAAGTAGGAGCTCAATGACGACAGTAGCCGTAGATTGCATGGAGCTCGTAATTCCCAACCTAGCAAGCCTTTTCAAGCCCAACAGCTTCCATACATAGGAGGTATAAGTGAGCATTGGTCTAATTATCGAGGTGTACATCTAGTGCACAACCCCTGCCTTATGACCGATGTGCAGCCAAACGTTCTCCTCATTAGCTTTTTCCTCTACATGCAATCCCCACGTCAGCTTCGGCTCATCATAGATTCCAAGGTGCTTGATATGGGGGAAGAGTTGCAGAGTGTGTCTAAAAAGCTCTGGAAGCTCTTGGCCAAGACCTTTAAGTTGGTCTTTGTTGCGTTCACTGTCACATCATGTCGGGCGCACCTGTCCTCTTCAATATTCAGGCCTCGTTATATAAAGGCACAGACAACAACTATGCTGTGTTTGGAAATGAGCAGCGAGATGTCATCCGCTTATGCTTCAGATGAGAATCCCACGTTTTTCAGCACAGAGCTGCCTCATATAGCGACGCGGGGGTGGCCCTGTCAAAAGCCTCTCGATGTCGTGACAGGCACCCAAGTTCACGATCCAGTCCCCACTCAATGCAATAACTATTGAATGGAAAATTGTTTCCGTAGATCTGCCCCTCCAATCAGTGTGCTGTGAGGAGCTTAAAGGAGAGCCTTTAAGGCTACTCTCTTGATATATGCATCCAAAGAACTCTCCAGGCATTTCGAAAGGAAGGAAGAGAGGCTAATGGGTCGAAACTGCCTTACCAGGTTACGGAACGAAGGTAACCCTCACCTTCCTCCACACCTCAGGAAGATATCCAAAAGCAATACATGCCCTGAAAATGTAGTCGATGTGTGGAGCCAGCACAACGCTGTTTGCTTTAAGAAGGAGAGACAGAATACCGTCTGGGACTGTGATCTGCATGTGTGCCGTGCTCTGGCACACATATTTTATGGTTTTCTGAGTTCAAACTCATTTCCTTGAGAAATTTGACCCTAAATATATTTTATAGGACAATACATCGATGAATTGATCTTATGGTTGTGAGTCGGGGCATTGCGAACCTGAGTCACAACACCCGGGGTTTTAAAAGTCAAAAAAGGCTTAAATTTATTATTTAACTTTCTCGACATCAACTAAATTGGCAGCAGTGGACCAACCACCATCAGTTCAGAAAGGTAGGAGATGATCGCCATACAACTGCATGTCTTCTTCAAGCCTACAGTCTGGAAAAGGAAAAAGGAAGTCAAGCGAAGAAGCCTATAAGGTTTCTTCTTCGGTACCGTAAAGGAGCCATCTGGCCTTCTCAGGACAGTCAGCCTAGCAGACGGCTGGTCACTTCTAAGAGCCCTGAGCAGCCAAACCGTTTCACGATAGCCATCAAGCGCCTCGAAAAAATCTATAAAGGCTTGTCTCTTTGATCTTATAACAAGCCTCTTGTAGTTACTCTGAGTCTCGCGGTAGTACCGCCAGTCCTCCTCCGAGCCACTCTTCCTGGCCTTATTAAAATGCCTTCTGGTAGCCTTACGGAGTTCACTAAGCCTGTCGATTCACCCCGGCATAGGTTTCTGTCCAATATCCGTGCTACTGGGGCAGGAAACTTCAAAGGCCTCAGTCACTGCGGACTGCAGCCTTCCTACTATCTTCTCCAAGGCGGCAATACTCATGAATTTAGTTGCTTATTCTATCTCTCCCAATACTCCCCTTCGGATTCATGTATGGCTCAACCACAATGAGGTCAGCACCCATACAGAATTCTATTTAGCTGTTATCAGAGAGAGAGAGAGAACAGGTGAAAAGGGTCAAAGGACGCAAAAGTCACATCAATGACTTTGTGATGACAAGCCTTTGCTTATGACGGCGTGAATTGCAATCGGGCTTTCAGCTGTAGTCAGAGACAACATTTGTAGGTTTTACGAGAAATTCGGTATATTACTGTGCGAAGTAGGCCTGTCATTCAACAAAAGAAAAAATTAATTAAGTTTTTGCGTTTGACTTAGCCGGACTATTTTGGTTGAAAATAAAATAACCTCCCTTAGCAATTGTAATTGTAATTCTTAAAGTAATTCTCTTTGAGTTCAATTATCCCGGGAGACTTCGTCTGGTAGAAGCCCCTATTCTGTATTATCGCCTTTTACGATAATCGAATTTAAGTGTCCAGGAAAGTTTCGTCCGCGAAACTTCTCTCTTGAAATGTTAATATTAAGCAACTCTATTATCGGTGATTTATGACAGTTATTGTAAAGTCGTATGTAAATTCTTTCACATCAAATAAACCATAAACATAACGAGAGAGAGTGTAATGTGAAGTCGTATTATTGTTCCACACAACCGACACTTAACATCAGATCTGAGGAACTTATGATATCCTGATTTCGAGTGTTTCACGTTTGTCCTAGAAACAGAACCAGTTTCAGTGACTTGCAAAAGTAATCTCTAAGAACCCAGATGCAAGGATTCCAAGCAACAGTACCTGAACGACCACGAAAAACAACAAATAGCTATATACTGATAGCTAAAACTTGATGATGGAAACAGATTCTTCAGTCCTTGTAGACATGCAATTTTACTTCATACCTATCTAGCAAAATGACTTTGAAGTCCTTACATTTCGAATTTTGCATTTTTTCGAAATTGATCCGTTGTAGCACCCTTTATGTCACATATATGTCCTCGTCTTCCTTAGTAGGGAATTTCTAGATGGCGTTATCTGTTCGCATTTTTACTTCCTTTACGAATTCTGAAGGACGTAAGATGCTCCATTTGGTTACCTACTGTCCATTAATCTTTACTGGATGCTGGTTTTCTTAGGACGTTGTTTGTTCGCATCCTGGATCAGACGGCATTTGTGGTAGGGGCTGTGTCGGCCTCGCTTGCGCTTCACTGAGGACCTCTGTTCAAGCATAGCCATATGCATAGTATTATAGCACATTCCTTAGCTTTACATACCAAAAACTTAAATTTCATTAATTGTAAATCTGCTTACAATTGATTTCTCACCGCTGCCCATCACAATTCTCATGAAATCGTCTGCACTATGCAAGTAAACAAGATCATATTGCATGAGAATTGTGATAACAGAAGACAATTATTTTGTAGGTAGGTAAGCAAAATACATATATCTGATTTCATGTGACTATGGGAAGAAAATAATTTAGAATTGTTGCTGACTTTGATATTTTTGATTTTGAGTAGATAATTTGTATAAAAAAGGGACTTTTCGAGAAAATAAATTTATTAGTTGTTCGTCCGAAGTCGAGAGTTTTTAGTTAGCGAATTTTCATCGATAAACGTATTAAGGTGGAGTACCTTCAATACTTTACAACTGTTTTCTATTGAGGTTGAGTACCTCAATACACTTCGCCACTAGAACTACCGCTTTAAGGTTGAGTACCTTAAGGCACAAATCCTATTAAGGTTGAGTACCTTAATATACCACGTTAAGGAAGTCGCGTGCAAGCAAAAAAGCTTGATCGCAATATAAACAACATTTGGTGACCCCGACGTGATTTCACGTCACATTAATCACATCAATCAACTGGAAGACAATCTATCATCATGGAACAGCTGCTAAAGCAACAATCGGCAACAGAAGATGAGATAGAAAGAATTATCTCTAATCATAAAAAGCAGCGTATTGCTGACAGAGATCTGAGATTTTACAAGAACAGTTTAAGCCGCCTGGATGAGCAATGGACAAAGTACGACAAGACCGATAGTGAGCTTCCAGAAAAATTTTACAAACAAGTCAACCCAGACTACTTCCATCATTATGAGGAATTCAAGGATGGTTATGAAGCCATAAGAGAACAAATTTCCAACACGATTCATGAACTGCTTCAAGAGGAGGTTCAGCAATCTTTACCATCTCATGATACGGTCTTGAATCCCAATAAAGATATTCAACAACAAGATGAGCATAAATGCGAAAGCCAACAGATGAAGTGTCAAAGGGTGCCAAGCCCAAAAACTCAATTGCATCAAAAACTCATGTTTATAACGTCAAGAGTTCGTCATCAAATGCATTACGAGGACTTGTCCGCAAACAGCTGGCAATTATGGCTGCACTGAAAAGAGTACTGGAAGGTGTCAATACAGAAGAATCATCAGGAGCATATTACAATGTTAAAAGCAATACAATCAATGAGTACTGGGCACAACTAAGGACTATCAACCAATCCATTTGGGAAGCTGCAGAAGACATTTATGACTGCTATGAATATGACCCAGAAGAATATTATAGAGTTGAGGAAGCCACGCAAAACATGCTGGCGAAGTTACTGCAAAGGTCCGAAGAGATTTTAAACTCAAATATGGATCAACCCAGATCAACAATATCAACACAGATGAAATTGCCAAAGATCTCGCTGCCACAATTTGATGGTGACTACCTCAGATGGAAACAATTTCATGACTTGTTTTCACAAATGGTTCACGAACAAGACATTGGAGGAGCTCAGCAAATGTGGTTTCTCAAAACCAATCTAACTGGTGAAGCCGAACGCCTAATCAGACATTTGCCAATATCAGATGCAAACTATTCAACGGCTTGGGATACCCTTACAAAACGATACAACAACAAAAGGTTGCTGATCAGAACATTGTTGGAAAAATTGTTAGGACAACAAGTAACCACACCAGACTCTTCTACATCAATAAAGAGGCTACATGACACTACAAGGAAATGCATCTTGGCATTGAATAATCTTGAAATCCAGACAGACACATGGGATCCAATATTGCTTCAATTGCTTCTAAAGCAGGTAGACAAATCAACCCATGTTCTATATGAGCAAGGATTACAGGCATCCAGAGATCTACAATCAGTAGAAGAGTTCCTGAAGTTCTTGGAACTTCGGTTCCAGGCTCTAGAGACACTAGGCTCACAGAAGGCAGACGGTAGACTCATCAACAAATCATCAGTACTGGTCACAGGAGCCAGCCCTACCCTTTGCAAGGCTTGTCAGAAGCAACATGGATTATTTCCATGCCCTAAGTTTTTAAAACATTCACCTATAGAGCGTCGCAAGATGGCATACCAAGTAAAAGTGTGCACAAATTGCCTGAAGAGTTCCCACCAAGTAGCAGATTGTCCGGCAAGAGGGTGCTTAAAATGTAATCAGAAGCACAATACATTACTTCATCAACAAATTCAATCTAAGAGATCTGACGATCAGGCAGTTAATAGCATCATCGTTCAACCAACAACAAATTCCAAGGACCCATCAGCCAGCTTGGCAGCAAGAACGAAAACACTCAAGAGAAATTATGTTCTGCTTGGAACCGTATTAATAATGATACCAAATGGCAAGGGCGAAACTATCCGATGTAGAGCGATTCTTGACTCAGGTTCGGAACTAAACTTCATAACAGAACGTTTGTCAAGTAAACTTGGTCTACGAAAATCATCAGAAACGATGCTCATACAAGGCATAGGAGAAATAAAGCAACGCACCGAACATAGAATAAATTTACAAGTCATGTCACGGATCAACAACTTCACAGCACGAATCGAAGCCTTCGTACTTCCGGAAATAACTTCCGCACAGCCAAATTACGAATTAGATACGGAGTCCTGGTCTATTCCTCGCAACATAGAATTAGCGGACCCAAGTTTCAACTGTCCAGGCAAGATAGATCTGCTCATTGACGCAGACCTTTATTATCAACTTCTGTCGGTTGGTCAAATAAGACTTGGAACAGACTTGCCTATTTTACAGAACACTGTTTTTGGTTGGGTAGCTGCAGGAGCAACACCCCAGTTATCACAACAAACTTTAACTTGTGGCATCTCTACAACAGAAGATATCAATCTATAGACACAAGTGGAAAAATTTTGGCCATTAGAAGAAGCACAGTCAGTTTCTCCTAAACTCACAGCAGAACAAGCTAGATGTGAACATCATTTTCAAAACACCATCAAGCGTGATAACACTGGGCGTTTTATTGTCAAACTAGCCTTTAATGGAGACACCAAGGAATTAGGCGAATCAAAAAATGTAGCTCTGCGCCGATTTCTAGCCATCGAACGAAAATTCGAAAGGAATCCATCATTACATACACAATATATGGACTTCATGAAGGAAAACATAGAACTCGACCACACGAGAGAAATTGACTTCAACATTGTCACTAAGCCATATTATTTCTTGCCACACCATGCTGTGGTAAAACCGGACAGCACAACAACGAAATTAAGAGTAGTGTTTGACGGCTCCTGCAAATCATCATCAAACACTTCGTTGAACGATATTTTGTCAACTGGCCCTACCATACAAAACGACTTATTTTCAATATTGCTTCGTTTCCGCATCCCACGGTTTATCTTCACAGCCGACATCGAAAAGATGTACAGACAAATATTAATGGATCCAGAGGACCAGGAGTTTCAATTAATCTGGTGGAGAGACAACACCACCAAACCTATAAAATGTTTCAACCTGCGCACTGTTACATATGGCACCACATCAGCACCATACATTGCGACTAGATGTCTTCAACAACTAGGAAAGGAGTTCAAGGCGATTTATCCACTGGCATCTGAAACAATTGAAAGAGACTTTTATGTGGACGACGTAATGACGGGGTCAAATAGTTTGGTTGAAGCATTGCAGTTACAGAGGCAGTTGCAAGAAGCTCTAAGGAGTGGCGGATTCAAGCTCAGGAAATGTTGCGCCAATCATCCCCAATTATTGAAATCTTTCTCAGGAGAGGACAAGGCTCTGCAATTCGACATTTACGAGTCCGAACTAGGCTTAAAAACATTGGGTCTGACATGGATACCTCACTCAGATGAATTTTGCATCAAAACATTGTGCACTGAGCGTAGCAGGGTGACAAAGAGAACAGTTTTATCGGACATTGCACATTTGTTCGCTCCGCTGGGCATCTTAAGTCCTGTAATAGTTTCTGCAAAGATTTTCCTTCAAACCCTATGGCGTCTTAAACTTGACTGGGATGCAGCCCTCCCTATGGAACTACACATATTTTGGACAAAATTTCATCAAGAACTGCCATCACTCGCTAGAATCAAATTTCGAAGACATGTGTTTTCTGCAGCAGTTCCATTATCAGTACAACTGCATGCCTTCGCTGGCGCATCTGAGAAGGCCTATGGTTCTGCAATATATTTACGTTCCATAAACCATGAAGGCGTTACAATCGTGCGGCTCCTATGATCTAAATCAAGAGTAGCTCCAGCCAAACCATGCACTCTTCCACGACTAGAATTGTGCGCAGCAAAACTGACTGCAGAACTAGCTAGCCGAGTCAGATCCGATCTAAACTTGAAGGAAGTCCAATGCTATTACTGGACTGATTCAAAAATCACATTGGACTGGATCAATTCAGATCCGGCATTATATCATACATTCATCGCCAACCGGATCATGTCTATTCAAGAAATATCATCACCAGACCAATGGAGGCATGTAAGCTCAAAACAGAATACGGCCGACCTTGTATCGCGGGAAGTACATCCAGAAAAACTAGCTTCTCAGAACATTTGGTTTTATGGTCCTCTATTCCGTCATTGCACAGAAAACAACTGGCCTCCACAATACATCAAATCATACACGGACCTGGAAAAAAGGCGCCCGAAAACTATTCTAACAGTATTTAGTGAAGATTCACACTTTGTAAACACCATACAACATCCGAATAACTTCAGTAGATGGCAACGAATTGTTGGTTATGTTTTGAGATTCACACGAAATTGTCGACCTGTCCATCACTGTCGCAACAGAAACCAGCAATTAAAAACAAAGGAACTTGACGAGGCTACCACAATCATCATCAAATCAATTCAACAAAGGGAATTCAGGGAAGAATTATCACAATTACATCGTACGGGGTATGTCCATAACAGCAGTCCTATGAGCAGCTTGTCTCCAGTCATAGACAACCAAGGCTTAATCAGAGTAGGAGGGCGATTGGAAGCAGCTAATTTACCCTTGGATGCAAAACACCCAATACTACTTCCATACGCACAGACCTTTGCAAATGATCTGAGCACAGCAGCATTTATAGGATGCCTTAAGCGTTTCGTTGGAAGGAGAGGAAGTTGCAGCAACCTGTACTGCGACAATGCTACTAACTTTGTGGGAGCAAAGAACCAGCTCAAGGAACTTGAAGAAAACCTTCAACATGGAAACTCACAACAATTAATAACCTCATATTACACAGCTAAATGTATTCAGTTTCATTTCATTCCACCTCGAGCTCCACATTTTGGCAGCTTGTGGGAGGCCGCAGTGAAGTCAGCCAAATATTTCCTGCAACGAAACATCGGATCAGCCTCATTGACATATGTGGAACTTGAAACACTTATGATCGAAATTGAGGCCATTCTGAACTCTCGGCCATTAACGCCATTATCTAGTGACCCAAACGATCTAACCGCTCTCACTCCTGGACATTTTTTAATCGGAGAGCCACTCACGACCGCTGCAGATCCAAACGCACAACCTTCAAAGAGCAGCCTTTCACAGCGATGGAAACAAGTGTTCATTCTAAAAAATCAGTTCTGGCAAAGATGGTCCAAGGAATACCTCATCGTTACAAGTGGAAACAACAATCAAATAATGCTCGTCCAGGAATGATGGTGGTGATAAAAGAAGAAAATCTTCCCACAACCCAATGGCAGCTAGGTCGAATCATAGAAACAGTCAGGGGACAAGATGGTTTGGTGAGAGTAGCAAACGTGAGAACGTCATCAGGCATATT
The DNA here is from genome assembly GCA_963924295.1 of Dioctria rufipes. Lineage (NCBI taxonomy): Eukaryota > Metazoa > Arthropoda > Insecta > Diptera > Asilidae > Dioctria > Dioctria rufipes. Next base: position 111,781,782 of record OZ002743.1, on the reverse strand, counting down.
ACGAAGACCCATACATAAACTAGCACCATTGCCCGTTGAAGATGGCAGTGATTCAACTCATCAAATGCTAGGCAACTCTTTGACTGTCGAAGACTCCAAAGAACAAACGTCGAATTCAAAACACACGCAGAAACGCAAGACTTCGCCAAATGCTTCTTCAATAACAACAGCATCCACCTCAGAAGGTGCATCATCAGTCCAACGGTATCTATCTCAGAAAGTGCAACATCCCACAAAAGAAGACATCGTCAGAGTGTTGCAACAAGCTTGTTGCTATTTACTTGCTTAATCTTGCTAGTATTCAGTCAAGTACGAATTAACGAATTCAAATCTAAACCAGGAATATATTTTGAGCCCATGGGCAACGCTCACCTCATATCCAACGAATGGACGCTCGTAGTGCACTACAACATGAGCCCAGTTTGGGAAGAATACGAAACTATACGTTGTGGCATAAGCAATTTGAGTAATCTTTGCAACATAATTACTGACAAGATATCCTGCGAGCCTATCCTAAACCAATTTCAAGGTTTCCTAACCGAAATGCAGAATGGTAATGAGCTCCTACTTCATAGTCATAAAAAGGTGCGATCGAGAACAAAAAGAGCTCCCTTAAACATTATAGGCAGTCTGGCCAACTCCTTATTTGGGGTTTTATGTTCAGAATATGCCAGCCAGATGTCTGAAGTATTTGAAAATATGAAGAGCAATGATCACTATCTACTAGAGCTCATTAAGAACCAAACCTCAGTAATTGACTCAACTGCCAATGTAATCAAAAGGTCACAAGAAAGGACAGAGAGCCAGTTCATGGAGTTTCATAAATATTTCAATATAACCATCTCTCAACTCAACAACCTAACACATGAAGCCCACCAGCTAAGAATAACACAAATATTTACAACACTTTCACTCCGGTTAGTAATGGCTATCAATAATTATCAACGGATCAAATCAACGCTGTGGGACGTACTAATTGATACTCATCAAGGGAAAATAAATCCTTACCTATTGGCGCCAAGACAGTTCAATAAGGAGCTCAGTCATATTCAAGAGCATCTGACATCATTACTCAGATTGCCGGCGAAACCTGGGGACTTGATAAAATTGTACAGCATCATGTCAGTTGAAGGACGAGCCAGTCCTAGCCACGTGATCTTTCGGTTAACTCTACCATTATTTACATCTGAACAATTTGAAATGATGCACTTGGTGTCAATACCATTTTTAAGGAACAACAGTCTCATGATGATTCAACCATCAACAGAATTCCTGATAATCAATCTCCATAGAGATCAGTATTATCCTCTACAAGAGAACGAACTAAGATCATGCCGAGTAGGCGAATCAGGATTCACCTGCAAGCAACATCATCCGAACTATAACAAGCAGTCCAATCATAGCCTGTGCGAGATCAGTCTGCTGACACCAACACCAAGAAACTGTTTTCTTACATGAGCTCACTCCCTTCGATGGATACAATTAGCCACCCCCAATCATTGGATATACTTGATGCCAACACGAACAACCATAAATATTGTTTGTGAAGGGTCAGTTCATCAAGAAGTCCTCGAAGGTTCTGGTATATTAGAATTAAGCCCACAATGCTCTGTCCGAGATTAATCTACCACTATAAGGGGCCACAACATTATCTCCAGCCACTCAGAAGGTCAATTTATTACCACACCAAGATTCACCGGCTTTATCCGTACACTAAACAACACCAACACCGACCTCGCATTGAAGGTCTCTCCAGCACAAGGCATCATGCAAGACATCAAAGAACTTCAAATGAGAATAAACTCACTCAAGGAAATGGATAGACTAGCTCCCAAGGACATCAACCATCATGATACTCATCAATACACCATTGGCTACACAAGTTTGCTATTAATATTGGCTCTCATCGTATACGTGACATGGAGATATTAACAACATACGTTTGGACATCAAACAATACACCCTAGACCACCCGTACCATTGCCAACAACCACTCCCCTGGACCTATTACAATCAGAAGATCTTGAGCCAGCTCAACGCGGGGAGAATGTTCAAGCCTAGCCATATGCATAGTATTATAGCACATTCCTTAGCTTTACATACCAAAAACTTAAATTTCATTAATTGTAAATTTGCTTACAATTGCTTTCTCACCGCTGCCCATCACAATTCTCATGAAATCGTCTGCACTATGCAAGTAAACATCATCATATTGCATGAGAATTGTGATAACAGAAGGCGCAGTGACAATTATTTTGTAGGTAGGTAAGCAAAATACATATATCTGATTTCATGTGACTATGGGAAGAAAATAATTTAGAATTGTTGCTGACTTTGATATTTTTGATTTTCAGTAGATAATTTGTATAAAAAAGGGATTTTCCGAGAAAATAAATTTATTAGTTGTTCGTCCGAAGTCGAGAGTTTTTATTTAGCGAATTTTCATCGATAAACGTATTAAGGTTGAGTACCTTCAATACTTTACAACTGTTTTCTATTGAGGTTGAGTACCTCAATACACTTCGCCACTAGAACTACCGCTTTAAGGTTGAGTACCTTAAGGCACAAATCCTATTAAGGTTGAGTACCTTAATATACCACGTTAAGGAAGTCGCGAGCAAGCAAAAGAGCTTGATCGCAATATAAACAACCTCCATTCCCGGTTTTGTCCATGATGCTATCATAATAATTTTCGTCCAAAATAAAAATATCTTCTTCTTATTTATAATTAAACAACTAATTAAATAATATGCTTAATCAAACATATTAATAAAAATAGTAACAAAAAAATAACATGTGCTACAAATATATACACAAAACTGATATGAAGTATTATAGGCAATGTATGACCTTGCTACTCTTCACGAGTTTTTTCTGAAGTAATTTGTGAGGGACATATTTTTAAAATAGGCCACCGAAAACTGTTCGCCCTGATTCGTACTTGTACCACTCTAACCGATGCATCTGCGCCAGCAAATACTTGCTCAATTCTACCTAAATGCCAACATGTAGGTGAAATGTTTTCATCTTTGATTAATATTACGTCTCCAACCATAATGTTTGATTGAATTTCACACCACTTAGGCTTTTGTTGTAACTTGTGTAAATAATCCAGATGTCCAGAAAGGCACCCGAGGTGAACCGTCCACGATGCACTCCCCGCACAATGCAATAACAATTGAATGGAGAGCTGTATCTGTACATATGCCCCTGTGATAAGCGTGCTGTGAAGTATTTAAAGGATAAGGTTTTAAGGCTACTACATTGATAAATTCATCCACAAACCTCCTTAGGCATTTCAGGAGGTTTATGGTTCGAAAACCCTTTAGGTCCATATATGAAGCCTTACCTTATCGGAACGAAGGCAACCCTCGCCTTCCTCCATACCTCCTGAAGATATCCGAAAGTAATACATGCCCTGAAAATGGAGTCGATGTGTGGAGCCAGCACAACGCTCTTTGCCTTAAGAAGGAGAGGCAGAATACCGTGTGGACCCGTAGTCGACTTGGATCCAATCACCTATCAATACACCAAGAAATTTCATAAGCCATATGGTCTCTGATGCTTGCTCAATACCTTAATTTATATAATTTTAAATGGTCTTCTAAAACTTCTTGTGGCTTATTGATATTCTCGTAGCTCCCAAAATCAAATACATTGATAGTTCATTGAAAAAACCCAAAGAACGCTCTTCATTAATAAAATGTTCCAATTTCAGCGCGATTTCAAAATTACAAATTCCTTCTCGTAAGTCATGCATAATATCAATTGAGAAGTTTTCCGTGACATGAAACGTCTTAACTGACCAAGTATAGAAGCAGAACGAATTCCCGTACGAGACATGTTATTTTTTTCTAAACCATATTCGTAAGAGTAGTTACACTATGGGGGTACGAGACCACTTTTTGTATGGAAAAACGGTTCCACTTTTTCCAACTTTTTTGGGGGGGGTTCTGGGGCCACTTTTGTGTTGAAATATGAGAGTTCTGAACCGGGGTGGGCTATTGGGGTTCTTGACTACCAGGGGGGGTTCTGAGGCCACTTACAGCACCCTTAAACTTGCTACATCTTGCAGCAATTTTTACATGTTTTGTACCCGAATTAAGCCAACACGCACACACACACGCACACACACACACACACACACACACACACACACACACACACACACACACACACACACACACAAACACACACGATACAATTTGAGGCATTACGTCATAACTCACAAGACCTTGCTTGGCGTCTCAAGCTCTATCTTAGCTGAAATAAAAAAATTGGCTTTGTGTTGGAATCGAACCGAGAACGCCTGGTGTGAAAATCAACAAAAAAAGAAACCCCAAGGCTTATATCATTGAAAAATTGTGCCAATGGATTCTAGATAGTGTGATCATAATATCTAAAAATAGATCACGGCTGCTTGTAAGAAGTAGTAGAAATTAAAGCCTCGGTGGCCAGGTGGTTGGTAATTTGATACCGCCAAGTAAAGTAAACAATGGTTTTTGCATCCAGGAGTGTGTATTGAAAAGTCATAAGTTTTACGAAAAATTGTTTTTTATTTTAAAGTTTCTTTTTATAAACATTTCCAATAAAATTTCTTATTACAAAAGTATTTCTTATAGCACATTGTCCAATATGAACTTGGCAAGATGGCGCATTTGTGTTAATCTCTATTAGTTTTCCACAGTTCTATTCATCTTCGACATTGATAATGATTTCACTCTCTCCAACTATCTTCTGCATCCATTGAACTTTTTCAGCTCCCTTTACATATATTTTTTTATTTCGAAGCAGTGGTTCAACTATAGTGTACAGCTTGTGATATGGTATGTAGCCATCATCCCAGCGGAATCCATGAAAATTGTGTTGAAGCCATTTTACTTGCCTCTTTTTTGCTGAAGTCAAATCTTTGTATCTGAACGGTGGTTGAAATATAAAGTGCTGTATCTGGTTTTCATTGTTTAAAATTGCCAGTTCTTTAGTGATGAATTCATTGAGATTTGTTTTGAATCCTTGGACGTCTACGATGACAGCCATCTTCTTAATTTAACTTTCTAACTTCACTTGTCAGCGGACTGTATTCCACTATTCGATCGTGTAGAAGCAGGCAATATGCTGTTGTATTAGCTGGTATATTTTCAGATGTCTTGAATTCTAGCCTTATATCAACAGTTCCAGTTTTTATTGTTTCATTTTGATGTGAGCAATCAATGACAGCGATCGGAGCATCAGTTTTGAACTTCTCCCATGTGAGGAATGGCTGATACTGATGACCATTGTATGATTGTGTAAACTTTATATACATCTCATACAGCAATGCGTATCTATTCAAATCAAATTTCAAATTCAAATCATCATAGGGATATGATTCTGAGTTCAAATGAACTGTCACATCGGTAAGTTGGCAGTGATCAAACTTGCTTGCATCTTTGGTTTTATCGTTCCTTCGATCCGTTTGTAATGCTAAGATGATAAATCGAGGTTTCTCCAGTTGAGTGGAAGTCTTAACTGACCAGGTTTGATGCGTGGATTCTGGCAGTACTGTATACTCATATATATCCCAGCTACGGAATGGTATTTGTATTGGGCGACCTCTCCCGGTAATTTTAAGTAGTTGCAGCTTTTCATCATCGGATACTGTAACATGTGGAATGCTCCATTGAAGTTTGGTAATTTCAATTTTCACCTCATCTGTGGCTGATATAATGGCATTATCGTCTGTCCTACTCCGGATCAATATGAGTTCATGTTTGGAATTTATCAGAATTTTCTTGTAATCTTCAGCGAATCCCAATAAATATTTCAGAGGTACACAATAGTTAAACAGTCCATTGGCTGGTATAACGGATGAATCTGGTGACCAACTTCCGTTGAGTAGTATCCTGCTTACATTTGCATTTAGCGATACGTAGTTTTTTAATGTTGTCGCAATCCCAAGATTTCTTGTACGATCGATTTCCACTGCATTCAATTCATAGCGTATTTCCCCAAAAAGAAATGGTAGAGCATTGTTAGCTAATTTTGCAGTTGCTGAAACGGTTCCATCCAGCTTTGTTAGCGACCCCTCAATGTAAAGAAAACTCCTGCTGGGTAGAAGATTCAAGTCCTGATGTTGTACAGAGATACGGATTTCATCGCTGTTTTTAAATGATGTTAGAAATGGTGAATAGGAGTGATGTCCAAATTTAGTAACACTGTTATCAAAGTGAGCGTCTGGTGCAATATCTAGTATTCCTTTATTCATTGTTTCAGCGTTAAGCCAATTGATTGTAAATATGCTGTATTTGCAGGTGTTAATGTAGGTCTTGATCGCTTCAAGGTTGTCCGCTGACTAATGATCTTGTCTGCTCCGAACTCGTATTTATCATTATTGTATATCAACATGCTGTGGCTTCAAATGTAATCTGATGGTTATAGTCTCTCCTCTGAAGTTGATTAAGTCACCGTCTTGGTCAAGGAGCTTCAATGTTAGACAACTTATACGTTTGGTGTTCACAGGCAAATAGATTACATTTTTGGGTACCTCCACTATTTTATACCCAGGTCCAACGTTCGGGGAAAACTCGTGGAGAGTGTGTACTTGTGTGTTGTTGAAGAATGATCCTGATATAATATTACATTCGATGCGTATAGTATTTACTTTAATGATGTTGACTGGCAACTCTGATGTATGCACTATATTAGCAGTCATATTTCTTTAACTGAATCCTAGCAGAGGAGCTATGGATCTCTGTTTTTCAAAATGTATTTCTTCAGTTGCCTTGACTTCACTCTTCAATGTATTATTGTTAGCCTTTATCGCAACCTTTATCCTTCTCCCTCCTTTATCCAAGTATCCTTGTACATATTTTGCTATATCATCAATCTCATAGGATCCAACAGGTATCTCAACAACCTCATTCCCTACATGAACCAGATTATTGCTCACATCAATATTTGGTATAGAGTTGTATGTTTGAAAATCAATTAATCCACAAACATAATCCGTTGCTAGCTCCAGCGGGGGAAAGTACTCAGAAGTGAGTAGAGATGAATTTCCCGTGAGAGTAAGTGTTAATGACATGGCGGTTGATAATGAAACCATAAGAATCCAGTCCCGTTTTGTGTGTATGCTGATCTTGAATCAATATTGAAGCCGATTCAGGGAAACGATCAAAATACACAGCGAATCCAGGAACATGAAGTTCACAGCATCGGATTCTATTTCCACTGCAAACATGATGCTAAGCTCTCATATTACAGAGCATATCGAGGAAAGGACTGTCAAAAATGGTTTGCATTAGAATTGCAAAAAATTGCGTCCATATCTGTACAGGAGAAGCTGAACATAAGGCCAATGCAACCACTGACTAAAGAGGAACGGCGATCACATATGGAAAATACTTGCTGACATATCTGCGAAAAAACGTTTGCAGCAGATGAGGAACGAGTCCGGGACCATTGCCACTTAACAGGAAAATACCGAGGGCCAGCGCACAATGCATGCAATCTGATGTATCAAGATTGCTCCATAGTTCCAGTAATTTTTCATGATTTATCCGGATATGATGCCCACTTCATAATTAAGGATATAGCTACATCTTTCCCAGGAAAAGTTGATCTCTTGCCAATAAACAAGGAAAGATATATCTCGTTCACCAAGCACATGGACGGCAGCTACATAAAATTCAGATTCATCGATTCCTTCCATTTTATGGCTGAATCTTTAGATAAGCTTTCATCATTGCTGCCAATGGATAAATTAAACACTACAAGATCAGTATGGCAGGGATTGGATGACGACACTATCAAACTTCTTACGCGCAAAGGTGTCTTCCCATATGATTTTATTGATGACTGGGATAATTGGATTTCCAGAACTTGCCAACACAGGAAGCGTTCTACAATAAACTAACTGAGAGTGCTATATCTCCTGAGGACTACAATCATGCTGAAGAGGTCTGGCAAAAATTTGAAATACAAACACTTGGTGAATATTCAGATCTATACCTTAAGACTGATGTTCTCCTATTGGTCGATGTGTTTGAGAACTTTCGAGAAGTGTGCATGAAGACGTACAATTTGGATCCAGCACATTATTACACCATGCCAGGCCTAACATGGGATGCTATGCTAAAATATACTAATGTGAAATTAGAGCTGATAACCGACGTAGATATACTGCTATTCATAGAGAGAGGCATTCGAGGTGGTATAAGTCAATGTTCGAACAGATATAGTAAAGCCAATAATAAATATATGGATGATTTTAAGCCTGAGGACAAAGAGAAATACCTGATGTATTATGATGTGAATAACCTTTATGGATGGGCCATGTCACAGCATTTACCAACCGGAGGATTCAAATGGGTTGATGTTCCCAATATTGTCGTTTCCGAAATTCCTGATGATTCTCCAACTGGATACATATTCGAAGTCGACTTGGATTATCCTCAACATCTACATGATAAGCATAAGGACTTACCGTTTTGCTCTGAGCATGCAGCACCACCTGGAGCAAAATTAGAAAAGCTTTTGACAACATTACATCCAAAAACTAAATATGTTATACACTACCGAAACTTGAAGCAATGCTTATCACATGGACTCATCCTGAAAAAAGTGCACCGGGTACTTCAATTCGACCAATCAGCTTGGCTTAAACCATATATTGACTTAAATACCACCAAACGGATGCAGGCTACAAGCAATCATGAGAAGGACAGCTATAAGAAGATGAATAATGCAGCTTTTGGTAAGACCATGGAAAATGTACGCAAGTATAGTGATATCAAGCTTTGCATGAAGTGGGAAGGTCGCTATGGTGCAAAAGCTCGGATTGCGGCACCCAACTTCCACAGTGCAACGATATTTGATGAAAATTTAGTTGCTGTGGAATTAAGGCGGCTCAAAATATTATTCAATAAGCCGCTGTATATAGGAATGGCAGTAATGGAAATTTCGAAAATATGCCTCTACGATTTTCACTACAGTTTTATGCAGCGTGAGTATGGAGATAAATGTAAAGTCATGTATACTGATACAGATTCTCTAATATATGAACTTGAAGAGAAAAATGCATATGAGTTTATGGGTGAAAATATAAACAAATTTGATACAAGTGATTACCCAGAAGATAACCAATTCAATTTACCGCTCATGAATAAAAAGATTCCTGGACTAATGAAGGATGAGCTGAATGGGAAAATTATGAGTGAATTTGTAGGCTTGCGCTCGAAAATGTACAGTCTGCGTATAAACGATGGTAAAACTGTAAAAAAAGCGAAAGGAGTAAAGACTAATGTAGTCCAGAGGCATATCAATTTCGAAGACTACGTCGAATGCTTAAATAACAAGCGAATATTAACTGCTAATCAGAGCTCCATACGATCTCATCACCATAACGTATACACTATCAGTCAAAAAAAGATTGCATTGAGTCCCTGTGATAATAAGCGTCATATTATGAGCGGAGCGACGGATACTCTACCATGGGGACATTACTCTATTTCATCAGATCAAGAAGTGGCAACGGCAGAAAGTATCTAAGTCTAGTGTAAATAATAAATGTATTATAGTTTTAGTTTTATTTATTAAAGTAATTTGCATTATAATTACATGTATAAAGTATTATAATTATTTTAAATTGTATTTTTCAAGAAATTATAAAACATCTTTGTTATTAATCCAAGAATTGTGTTTTGATGAAAATCCGAGCCATTTAACGTAAGCTTTATCTCCACTCTTCTTTAAGATTTTCTCTACGAGATATAGGTTTGGGTGTTTAACTTTCAGCAGCTCCAATTCATAAAAGCCTCCTGTGATTGGATTTCCTTGATAATCTTCCAGCCGATATGTGATGGGGTTTGTGTTTTGAACTTTAATAATTTTAAAAATCTCAGCTGTCCAGTTTGGGGTATAGCCTTTCTCAAATATATGCTTGTATTTGCTGATGCGTACAAGATCTCCAACTTTATACTTTTCAGGAACAACAATCTTTATATGATTGTATGCAGTTGGAAGCAGTTGTTTCGCATTGGAAGCGTTGATATCACGTGGTCTCATTTTTGTAGTTCGATGTATTCTTGAATTGTATTCAGTGAGCAGTTTCTTTACCATACCAATCCACTGATAAGTTCCATTAAAGCTGAATTCCTTCCACATCATATCCTTCAGAGTTCGGTTAAATCGTTCCACTATTGATGCTTTGAGGAAACTGTACGTAGAGTAATGATTAATTGCATGCTTCATCATTAGATTTTTAAAGAGGCTGTTGTAGAATTCCTTTCCATCATCAGTCTGCAGGTTTTTAGGTATTCGTCCCTCGCTTAATATAGATTGCATGGCATCTCTTACTTCTGCACCAGTTTTTCTTTTAATTGGAATTGCCCATGCATATTTGGAGAAGGTATCAATTACTGTCAGTAGATAGCGGTAACCCTTGTTCACATACTTGTAGGGATCCATTTCAACCAAGTCTGCCTGCCACAAGTCATCTAGTCCTTTGATAATCACACGACGTCGTTTGAAATTTTTTCTCGCTGGTTTATGCAGCTCATTTACCACTTGTCTCTTACTCATCGTAATTATAAATGAAACCGATTTCTCAAGAGTTTGTACTCATATACACCATCTTTTGGTGTCAAGTCTTTCTTATTTATTACTGAAGTAAACAGATAGTTTTCAATCTTTGCGATTTCGCCATTGATATATAGCGTTAAATTTGCCACCTCTATATTAATAGTTTTTCTTATTTCTTTCACACTTATTTTAATTTTCTTGTCAACATAGTCTTTGGTAGTAGCATCATCATTTTCAAGGGGTTCACCAAGTCGTTTCATACACTTTGAGTTCAGATCGTAGTCTCCGTTTATCGTTAAATTAAATCCAATACCCCGCTCTCCTTGTTCTCCAGCTGGACCTTGTGCTCCTTGTTTACCAGCTGGTCCTTGAATACCTTGTTCACCGGCTGGTCCTTGAGCTCCTGTGGGTCCACGTTCACCTGCTTTCCCAAAATATCCCTGCTTAGAGAAACGTCCAAACTTGTCAACGCTCATTTGTAGATTGTGTAGAAGTATGGCAATGGAGTAGTATTTAAACTATAATATCTGCTTCTCGCAACTCCTCCAGTATAGATACAATTTCATTTTGGTGACTGGTGTTTCCAGCCTGCTTTGATGCCATTAGAAGGCGCAGTCTATCCACTAATTCATTTGGATCATCCCAGTAAATGTGATCAATGTTTTCCTTAGGCAGACGCATTAGTCCCATGCCTTTATGTTGTATAAGTTTACTGATTATTGCTTTATACTTAGCCGCTCTAGTACCTTTTATTTGCCCATCTTCAGCATAGTCACGTTTATATGCATTGGTATCTCTCAAAATAGATACATAATTAGTTAAATCCTCCTTAGTATATAGACTTTTTACAGGATCTTTCATAAATGGCAGCTCACATAACCCCAAAGTTGTTTTATAGCTCGTCCCCTTGATAACAATATTTCCTACATCATCAACATCAAACGTTGAATTACCGATTCTCCACGCATTGTCATCATAGTAAACTCCATAGGTTGGATCAATTTTAGGGCTATTATCAGTGAATAGCTTTAAATAGTTTGAAACTGTGTATCCAGACGTATCGGGGGAGGTGACAGGAGACCTTCCTATCAATGTTCTTGAATGTTTAGGTGTTGCAAATTCTTCTTCAGATGTTAAGGAATAATCTCCATAATTTATAGGTGTGCTACTAGCCTCCATTTTCACATATTTTCGTTTTGGAGGAGTAAAAGGTTCCACAATTTCGTCGTCTTCTTCTTCTTTTGGTTCCAATTTGACTGGTGGCTCGTTTTTGACTCTTGTTACAAACTCTTTTAAGGGTTTGGTGATTGGCTTGAAAGTTTCTTCAAGTTGAGCTTCTGCTTCAATCCTACCCGTCTTTAGAGCTTTAAATTTCCTTCGCACTGCATTCCTTGTCTTGATGATTTCTTTTAATAGGTTTTCATTCATCTTCGATATTAACTGAATAACGGCTTTTCAAACAGGTCTGATAACAGCTTAACAGCTTTCCAAACAGCTCTGATAACAGCTTAACAGCTTTCCAAACAGCTCTGATAACAGCTTAACAGCTTTTCAAACAGCTCTGATAACAGCTTAACAGCTTTTCAAACAGCTGTGGTAACAGCTTAACAGCTTTCCAAACAGCTCTGATAACAGCTTAACAGCTTTTAAACAGCTCTGATAACAGCTTAACAGCTTTTAAAACAGCTCTGATAATAGCTTAACAGCTTTCCAAACAGCTCTGATAACAGCTTAACAGCTTTTAAACAGCTCTGATAACAGCTTAACAGCTTTTCAAACAGCTCTGATAACAGCTTAACAGCTTTCCAAACAGGCCTGATAATAGGTGAACAGCTTTAATCTACTCAGCAGGTCCACAAGATTCGGTGTGCTTTCGTCTGAGTTACAACTTCGACTTATGAAGTTTTCACATGTTTCACCCTTTTATAGTACAATGAAGGTATCAAATCCTTTACGGTAGCGCCCCTTGTTTAATGAGCTATCCTTATCAATCATCAAGAAACCATATTCATCCTTCCAACACTCAGCACAGGCTCTTCGAAATTTATCAAGCTTCATGTCTGTGTTCACATGATCATTATAGATATGTTTCAAATTCAAGTCATCTTGCTTGAATAAGATGATTAAATTAGCATTGTCACGTATTAAGTGCTTTGGTATATGCGTATATGTTTGACAGAGATAGAAGCTGTCTATATCTTCGTGACGACCCATGCAAAAATAGGATCGCACATTATCTTGCTTTTCACATGCTACATCATCGAAAATAAACACTGAATGTGATTTGGCTTCCTCTGGAGGTAGAACGTCGCAGTTGTTTGAGAATGTATAATACCCCAATCCTGATATGGGAGTCATCACTCGCTTCAAGTACTCATACTTTGGTTGATGTAAAGATTTTGAATATATGTAAATATTTTCATATCTCAGGCCATTGGGATGTTCCAGCAAACTTATCATGACATTAGTTTTTCCACAATTGGATGGTCCAACAATGATGCTCCTTATACTATTAGGCAATAGGGGACCATGCTTCTTTTTCACCTTCATAACAGCTACATCAGCATTTCGAACAGGAAAAGCTTGTTGTTGTTTAATGAACCGCATATTGAAGACTAACGGGATTCCTATAAATACACCTGCTTATATCACATTTCAACAGTATCATCGGAACCTTATAAGATGCCAGATCACAAATCGAAACGCTCCAGAAAATCTTTGAAAGTGGGCAGAGGACTATTAAATTCAATCATTAACAAATTACCTGTAGAATTACATCTACCGGGATACCAGTACTGTGGACCAGGAACAAAGCTACAAAAAAGATTGGCGAGAGGAGATCCAGGCATTAATCCACTGGACGCAGCCTGCAAGGAACATGATATGGCATACTCGCGACATAAAGATACAAGTGATCGACATATAGCTGATAAAATATTAGCTGAAAAAGCCTGGCAGCGTGCAAAATCGACAGATGCAAATTTGAGTGAACGTGCCAACGCTTGGCTTATAACAAACGCAATGAAGGCTAAAATTAAGCTAGGTATGGGTCTTAAGGCTAAAAATAAACGCCAACCCACATTCCGAGAGGCAGTACGAAATGCCCGTAAGATTTTAAAAATCAAAAAACCAAAAGACTTGATGGAAGCTACAAAAATAGCTCTTAGTGCAGCTAAAAATATTGTGAAAAGAAAGAAGAAATCAATTAAAACTCCACGAGAGATACCTGTACCAAAGGTTGGCGGGGCACTTTCGTTCCTCATCCCGTTGTTTGCTGGGCTTTCAGCATTGGGAGCACTATCGGGAGGTGCAGCAGGCATAGCTAAAGCAGTAAATGATACCAGTGCAGCAAAGGCAAAATTGGAAGAAAGCAAACGTCATAACCAAGCAATGGAAACTATAGCGGTTGGTAAAGATGGAAACGGGCTGTTCTTGAAGCCGTACAGAAAAGGACTTGGACTCTATCTACAACTAAAAAACTATTAAAGACGCTACCCAAAAGACCGCTAAACGAGTGGGATCTTCACAAGTACACCACACACTTGCCACACTTCAGAGGAGTATTTATGCGTGATAATCTACCTAAAAAGCCATGGAAGCGAGGAAAGCGGTATTGTTAACTTGGACATCTCAACTGAAGCAGGTACACACTGGGTAGCGTACTACAAGAAAGGTGATAACATCGAATACTTTGATAGCTTTGGCAATCTCCAACCACCAAGGGAGCTCATAAACTACTTGGGTAGTAATATTACGTACAACTACAGTTCTTATCAGAACTATGATGCAGTAATTTGCGGTCACTTATGTTTAAAGTTTTTATATAATTGTTATAACCATTAATTATTATCTATAAATAAATGTATCTATATTGAAATTGTAACAGTTCATTATCAACCACCATGTCATTAACACTTACTCTCACGGGAAATTCATCTCTACTCACTGCTGAGTACTTTCCCCCGCTGGAGCTAGCAACGGATTATGTTTGTGGATTAATTGATTTTCAAACATACAACTCTATACCAAATATTGATGTGAGCAATAATCTGGTTCATGTAGGGAATGAGGTTGTTGAGATACCTGTTGGATCCAATGAGATTGATGATATAGCAAAATATGTACAAGGATACTTGGATAAAGAAGGGAGAAGGATAAAGGTTACAATAAAAGGCTAACAATAATACATTGAAGAGTGAAGTCAAGGCAACTGAAAAAATACATTTTGAAAAACAGAGATCCATAGCTCCTCTGCTAGGATTCAGTAAAAGAATTTTGACTGCTAATATAGTGCATACATCAGAGTTGCCAGTCAACATCATTAAAGTAAATACTATACGCATCGAATGTAATATTATATCAGGATCATTCTTCAACAACACATAAGTACACACTCTCCACGAGTTTTCCCCGAACGTTGGACCTGGGTATAAAATAGTGGAGGTACCCAAAAATGTAATCTATTTGCCTGTGAACACCAAACGTATAAGTAGTCTAACATTGAAGCTCCTTGACCAAGACGGTGACTTAATCAACTTCATAGGAGAGACTATAACCATCAGATTACATTTGAAGCCACAGCATGTTGATATAAATGATAAATACGAGTTCGGAGCAGACAAGATCATTAGTCAGCGGACAACCTTGAAGCGATCAAGACCTACATTAACACCTGCAAATACAGCATATTTACAATCAATTGGCTTAACGCTGAAACAATGAATAAAGGAATACTAGATATTGCACCAGACGCTCACTTTGATAACAGTGTTACTAAATTTGAACATCACTCCTATTCACCATTTCTAACATCATTTAAAAACAGCGATGAAATCCGTATCTCTGTACAACATCAGGACTTGAATCTTCTACCCAGCAGGAGTTTTCTTTACATTGAGGGGTCGCTAACAAAGCTGGATGGAACCGTTTCAGCAACTGCAAAATTAGCTAACAATGCTCTACCATTTCTTTTTGAGGAAATACGCTATGAATTGAATGCAGTGGAAATCGATCGTACAAGAAATCTTGGGATTGCGACAACATTAAAAAACTACGTATCGCTAAATGCAAATGTAAGCAGGATACTACTCAACGGAAGTTGGTCACCAGATTCATCCGTTATACCAGCCAATGGACTGTTTAACTATTGTGTACCTCTGAAATATTTATTGGGATTCGCTGAAGATTACAAGAAAATTCTGATAAATTCCAAACATGAACTCATATTGATCCGGAGTAGGACAGACGATAATGCCATTATATCAGCCACAGATGAGGTGAAAATTGAAATTACCAAACTTCAATGGAGCATTCCACATGTTACAGTATCCGATGATGAAAAGCTGCAACTACTTAAAATTACCGGGAGAGGTCGCCCAATACAAATACCATTCCGTAGCTGGGATATATATGAGTATCCAGTACTGCCAGAATCCACGCATCAAACCTGGTCAGTTAAGACTTCCACTCAACTGGAGAAACCTCGATTTATCATCTTAGCATTACAAACGGATCGAAGGAACGATAAAACCAAAGATGCAAGCAAGTTTGATCACTGCCAACTTACCGATGTGACAGTTCATTTGAACTCAGAATCATATCCCTATGATGATTTGAATTTGAAATTTGATTTGAATAGATACGCATTGCTGTATGAGATGTATATAAAGTTTACACAATCATACTATGGTCATCAGTATCAGCCATTCCTCACATGGGAGAAGTTCAAAACTGATGCTCCGATCGCTGTCATTGATTGCTCACATCAAAATGAAACAATAAAAACTGGAACTGTTGATATAAGGCTAGAATTCAAGACATCTGAAAATATACCAGCTAATACAACAGCATATTGCCTGCTTCTACACGATCGAATAGTGGAATACAGTCCGCTGACAAGTGAAGTTAGAAAGTTAAATTAAGAAGATGGCTGTCATCGTAGACGTCCAAGGATTCAAAACAAATCTCAATGAATTCATCACTAAAGAACTGGCAATTTTAAACAATGAAAACCAGATACAGCACTTTATATTTCAACCACCGTTCAGATACAAAGATTTGACTTCAGCAAAAAAGAGGCAAGTAAAATGGCTTCAACACAATTTTCATGGATTCCGCTGGGATGATGGCTACATACCATATCACAAGCTGTACACTATAGTTGAACCACTGCTTCGAAATAAAATCATATATGTAAAGGGAGCTGAAAAAGTTCAATGGATGCAGAAGATAGTTGGAGAGAGTGAAATCATTATCAATGTCGAAGATGAATACAACTGTGGAAAACTAATAGAGATTAACACAAATGCGCCATCTTGCCAAGTTCATATTGGACAATGTGCTATAAGAAATACTTTTATAATAAGAAATTTTATTGGAAATGTTTATAAAAAGAAACTTTAAGATAATAAACAATTTTTCGTAAAACTTATGACTTTTCAATACACACTCCTGGATGCAAAAACCATTGTTTACTTTACTTGGCGGTATCAAATTACCAACCACCTGGCCACCGAGGCTTTAATTTCTACTACTTCTTACAAGCATCCGTGATCTATTTTTAGATATCATGATCACACTATCTAGAATCCATTGGCACAATTTTTCAATGATATAAGCCTTGGGGTTTCTTTTTTTGTTGATTTTCACACCAGGCGTTCTCGGTTCGATTCCAACACAAAGCCAATTGTTTTATTTCAGCTAAGATAGAGCTTGAGACGCCAAGCAAGGACTTGTGAGTTGTGACGTAATACCTCAAATTGTATCGTGTGTGTGTGTGTGTGTGTGTGTGTGTGTGTGTGTGTGTGTGCGTGTTGGCTTAATTCGGGTACAAAACATGTAAAAATTGCTGCAAGATGTAGCAGGTTTAAGGGGCTGTAAGTGGCCTCAGAACCCCCCCCCCCCCCCCCTGGTAGTCAAGAACCCCAATAGCCCACCCCGGTTCAGAACTCTCATATTTCAACACAAAAGTGGCCCCAGAACCCCCCCAAAAAAGTTGGAAAAAGTGGAACCGTTTTTCCATACAAAAAGTGGTCTCGTACCCCCATAGTGTAACTACTCGTAAGTTATTTTAGTTCTTAGCAAAGTTTCGTTCAGCTTAGGATTTATTTGAGTTTTATTTCTGTGTATTTTGCAAAATCTACAAAAAAGTTCGGACGGAAACATTTAAAATAAAATTTATTTTCACCTCATTAACTTCAATTCGGTGGCGGTGACTCGAGGCTTATGAAGATTTCGGGATTCACCTCTTTAAATGATCGTTCGGCGAGAAATAATAAATAATAGAAGCACATTGATATATCGCCCTATGCAATATATCGATGTGATATCAATTTGAAGGTGAAAATCAGAAATATTTTATTTTAATTCCAATTTAATTCAAATTTCATTTGCATTAAGAATGCTTTTACGTACTGCAACAAAATGCAATTTAGCATAAATTGCATTTTGTTATCAGTCATACATTCCAATTACACGGCATGTATACTTACCTACATGCAGTACTATGTATGTACATATATACATATTTATCAAATTAAATCGTATGTGCATACGTACCTACATACAGACTCTTAAATTCATAAAACCTAATATTATGTACATACATACAATCATTCCGTCGATCGTCGACTTGAAATAATCGGATTTCGTTTTGCATTAATGCATATGCACTGCGTCTAAATTTTTTTTACTTTCTCACGTACGATTTTTCACGTCGTGGGAAAGTAATAACAAGAATAAAAAAAGCTTTTTGAAGCTTGTGAGCGGTACCTGGGTGCAATGTCGCCCATCCTCGAGGAGTTCGCTTTTAAACCACCGAGTGAAAAGAAGTTCAAAAATCGGCAATTAAAGGAGAAATTCGATAAAGCCCTAATTGTTAATATTTGATAAGATTAATGAAGAGTATTTGGTGAAAGTGATATTTGTTAAAATTAAATGATGTTATTAAATAATCTCTAGAAATTATCATAGAGAGAGTTAATAGAATAAACAAAAAACGAGCAAATTTTAAAACAATAAAGTTTGTATTGTGAGGAAACCTTATTATCCATAAGAATTGAAAAGGTTAAGTGCTCTCCGCCCAGGGAACTCCACTCAGACCATAACAATGATAGAAATTTTCAGCACTGAATGAAGATTTCAATTAAAGAAATCACAAAACAAAAATCCGGGAGTTCGTTCTAAATCTCGCTCACGTTCGCCTCTAGGATGCTTTCGTGGCACCAAATTGGTTTCGTTTTGGACAGTTTTCTTAGAAGGTAATTAATTTAAATTAAAATTAGAGTTGATTCTCGCATTTTGATCAGATCACCTCGCGGATTTTCCAGTCGAAAACATAGGTTGAATTTGTTAACAGAAAATATACTTCGGTTGTGTCGAGGAAGAATTAGTTTGATATTCATTAATAATCCAGTCAATAGGGACTAAATAAGGCCTTTGCTCTACAGAAGGTAGGGTAGTTGTGATTTTTATATATGGTATTCAATTCCGGGCCCAGTTGAATAATACAAGTTTACACCCTTGAGACGGTCCGCACGGTCCGCCATCTTGGATTAATGGTACCAAAAATTGTTTTTTTTTTTAAAATAATTCCCCAACGGTTGATCCTCCGACAAAAATGTAAAAACACAAATTTGAACAAATTTAAATTCCCTAAATTTTTTGTTAAAACACTATTTTTGTAAGTCTGATGTGTAACGAGTTACAGAGGCGGAAACGCGAACATTCTTCCAAAAAAATGTATGCATATATTACTATTTATACAGGGTGTTTCGTGCATGGTTGCCCATAGGACAGTCAAACAAAAAATTGTACAGCAAGGAGGGAGCGTCATCTCAGCCGTTTCGGAGTTACAGGGTGAATATAGAAAATTCGGTAGCCTTTCACAAAATATCCTGAATTTTAAAAAGTACAGAGTGTACTGCCGCTTACAGAGCTCATTTTATGCAGAACTCCATGACCTTTCGAACGATTGCTCGACCAGCCCCGTTCACTCAAGAGTTATGGTGTTATGTATACATTTTTTTTGGATGAATGTTCACCTTTCCTCCTCTATAACTCGTTACACATCAGACTTACATAAAAAGAGTTTTTTCCAAAAAATGTAGGGAATTCAGTCTTCTTCAAATATATGTAGGATTTCCAAATAAAACGAATGAGATTGGTGATAAAATCTTTTATGTGGTCAAAATTTACGATGCCACTATTTAAATTTAAAATATAAGTAGTTATTTCATCGGGGTATAATAATAATGTAAAAATCTATATATACATGAAATACATACTATTGATAATTGGGTAGTATCGTTCACGGTTTTCGTTATCAGCATCTAAACTAGAGATCACGAGTGCTGGGATTGATCTTTGTTGAAGTTACGTGTCCAATGTTAATAAAGTCAAAAGTATCGGTTGTTATAAGTAATTAATCTTGAGTGGTAGTAAGAAGTGATATATAAGTGCATAATGTCGAGATACTAATAGCAGTGATCAGATAATCTTCTGATTCAGAGAACATAAATATCATTAGGAAGGAGTAATATACTGACAAGGGAGGAGTTAATTCAATTCGAGACTTCAATCCTTTAAGAGCAGAACGGAAAAATTAAATTAATGTCAATTAAAGCTTTAAGAGATAAAGAAGCAATTGGAAGAAGCGGAAGAGACTGCAGCGGAATTAGAGAAAGGATTTAGCAGTCAGTCGATTACGGCCAGAAAAAGTTCGCGACCACTGGAGCATTACAAATTAGATGCAAAGAAAATTAATATTTAAGGACAAGCAACAAGACGCGAAGCTGTGAAGTGAAGGACAGACAACAAAATTTAGTTGACAATAGAAAAAAACAGACAATAGAGACAAGATCAACGGAGGCGGACCGGTAAAATACAATATGGCCGATGCACATGATAAAATTATGGACATGGTGTCAAAATACGTACCAATGTTCTCTGGTGAAAGATCTGCAAAGTTAGCGAAGGAAGTGTATCGAGTTCTCTGTTGCTGCAAAGATTTTTACGACCGACTGGAAGCCGCGGAAAAAGGTATTTTCATGAAATATGTAAAATATCGGCTGACAGATGATGCGTATTACCTGATAAACTCCAAGGAGCCGAAGGACAACGAAGCTTTACAGCAAGCAATAAAATCCGCATACATGCCGCGAAAATCATTCAGTGAATTACGTACGGGAATGTTGGCATGCAGACAGAGGCCTGTGGAGAGGATATCAGGGAATTCGGAGACAGGTTAAAAGAGCTGCTGGATCAGATTAAGGCAGCGGTGTCATCTAAGTACCCAAACAAAGATGGAGGCTTGATAGCAGATCTGGAGGTCGACGCGGTAGTAACCTTTAAAGCTGGTGTCGGCAGTCCGGCCATCCGGGTTTACCTAACTGGAAGGAGATTTGAAGCACTGGAATAAGTTCGAGCAGAAGCTCTTTACTTCGAAAAGGAGTCGGAAAGACTTAAAAACATGGCACCAGAGACGCGGAAGGAAGCACAGGAATTTTCCAGAAGAAGGACACAGGAAGGATGGAGCACTTGAAATTTTAATGACGAAAGACACAGACCTTTTCCATCGGCATGGAGGCCAGCCCAATCAGGGATGAACTCGGAAACTAAAGCTAGGACTACACAGCAGCCCACGTCTATCAAATGCTTCAAATGTGGACAGATGGGGCATATT
Organism: Dioctria rufipes; assembly: GCA_963924295.1. Lineage (NCBI taxonomy): Eukaryota > Metazoa > Arthropoda > Insecta > Diptera > Asilidae > Dioctria > Dioctria rufipes. The sequence goes on along the minus strand of OZ002743.1, from coordinate 111,760,541 downwards.
TCTAGAAAATGCCAGCAATCTAGGCACGAAGCGTCCAACGGCCGAATACATCAAGTCAGAGTCGCAGATATAACAGAAAGGGTTTGTGGAAAATTCCATCCACGTGGGGAGGGGCTTTACTGCCAATTCTGCCGCACATGGGACCACTATACGGCGAACTGCCTGAAGAAATATTTAGCAGAAAATGCCAGTGAAAAATTAAATTCCCAGAACAAGTTTGTCGTCTCAGTTCCATCGGATATAGCCTTACAAAGTGAGTTAAGGCTTTTAATAGATACTGGATCTTCATGTAGCATAATTAAAGTTAATAGGATGAAAAGGAATACGCCCATACAAACATATCAAAAAATTCAAATTGGAGGACTGTTCGGATCCGCTAGGAGCTCCATAGGGACTTGTGAGGCGAAGTTGCAGATAGGCAACGGTCAGCATGCCTGCAAATTTAGTGTCATTAGTGAGACGGACTCAATTCCAGCCGACGGTATACTGGGAATAGATTTTCCCAACAACAGAGCTATTGTTGACTGCGTAAATATGAAACTGTGGATACAAAGCACCGGCAATAGTAAGGAAGAAAAAAACTGTTGTGAAAATGTCGCAGCTTGTGCACAAGTGGAATCTACAGCTTGGAAAGATATCAGTCAAGAAAAACCGTATCAGACCAGAATAGCAGATATTAAAAGCAACACGACAGAAAACATCACATCAGGTGCTAGTGACCAATACTCCCAATTGGAAAAACAAGCACATAATGTTGACAAAATTTCACGACATAGAGTGAAAAGAGCACCCGTTTGGGAAGACACGTTTCTAGTGCCATGCTGTGAAAAGAGCCTTACTATAACTCACAAAAGCTCAGAGCTCAACAAGATTATGACTCAAGAATCTAGCGAAGGGTCCAGGAGTCAGCACAGATATAAAGAACATAGCGGAGATATGTTGGAAGATGGGTGTGCATTTGTAAGAATCGCTAATGCAACATCCTATCTAGTAGAACCAATAAATTTTTCGCATGAACAACAAGAAACGCGTAAGTATTTTGAAAGACCTGTATTGAGCTATGAGGGGAGGAACATTTCCAATCCATTACTACAGCCAGCCCAGGGTATTTTTAAAAATTGTAAGTTTAAATTCCAGAAATATCGTAGGAAGCCGGTTAAAACAGAAGTCCATCATGGTAGGAAGAAAGTAGGGGATCGGAACTTCAGGCACGGGGAAAATTCAACTTCCACACCAATTTTCATGGCACCTTATGAGGTAAGTACTGGTAAGCTCCTGGGTAACGTGAAGCTAAGCCAGGGTTTTCTGCGCGGATTTTCAAATTTTGGAAGAAATTTGAGGGGCAGATTTTTACAATTTAACGATTGTGTGAGAGCTAGTCTCGGACGTGGGAGGGAGTGCCGGTTTGTAAAGGACAACTCAGTCGTTTTAAAATCCAAATATAAAATTTATTTCAATATAAATATTTCACTTGCTTAAACTTAAATCACAAACAAATTCAATTAAAATTTACAATTCAAAAACTAAAAAACTAACCTGCAAACTACTATAAAATTTCAAGCAAATTCAATAAAAAAAAATAAACAAATTAAAATTCAAATATAAAATGTTGTGCCTTCTCGCTCGTTGTTACTTCTGAAAAGGAAGAAGAAGACAAGAGTTGAGCAACGGTTATCAAAATAAACTTCAATATATATTTTAATTGACAAACTGCCTTTGTTGGTGCGTGAGGGCACAAAGGCAGCAAAATGCTTCTACAGAAAAACTAATTCAGATTAGTCTCCTGGTGTAGATTTATTGTATCAAAGGTCGTAACAATATGTTTCTATAAAGTAGAAGCCTTTTTATGGTGCGTGAGGGCACAAACGTAGCAAAATACCTCTGCTCGTAAGTGCGGGCACAAGGAAGTAAAGTGCTATAGTCAATAAAACTAGTCAGATTAGTATCTGACAGTATTCTGAGCATGCGCTGAAATGTAGCAATATGCTAATATAATGAAGTATGCAGATTAATCTCTGCAGCAAAATTATTCTTCTGCTTAGATGTGGACAGGAGATGTTTGCAGATTAATCTCTGCGCAGAATTAATCTTCTGCTTGGGTGTAGGAAGGAGTGTTGCAGATTAATCTCTGCGCAGAATTAAACTTCTGATTTGGTGTGGGACGGAATATTGCAGATTAATCTCTGCGCAGAATTAAACTTCTGCTTAGGTGTGTGATGGAATATTGCAGATTAATCCCTGCGCAGAATAAAACTTCTGCTTAGGTGTAGGATGGAATATTGCAGATTAATCTCTGCGCAGAATTAAACTTCTGCTTAGGTGTGAGATAGAATATTTGAAATGATAGGATTTTCAGATTATTCTCTGAAATATAGAATTAATCTTTTATAATGAGGTTGGGAATATTTTTGTGCTTAGAGAAGTCTCTACATTAGATGAGCTCTAGACCACAAATGATTTTGTGCTGCAGCTCGTCGGCTTTATATAGCCGCCACATCCAGTTATGAGCTCTCGCCTCTCGGTGTTGCCCTAGCGACGTTTATTGAATTTGATGACTGAGGCGAAATCAAATGATTTGACGTAATGTCAAGATGTGACATTACGAAATGTAAATATACGAGAGGGATGTACACTTTAGGTAAGTTGATGATATTTTTATAGGATTTTGTTATAAATAATGATAGTGTTTAGACGTCACTAGGCTAAAGAAGGAAGTTCCCGACAATCAGATAAGTGGTTTTTCTTTTAATATATTTTAGTCTTGAATTCTTTGTATTTTCTTTTTTATCAATTTAGGAGATATTGTTTTGGACTGCAGCGAGGGATCAAGGTGTTATTGATGATTTGACTGGGAGATTCTGTGAGGGATAATATACTTGTAGGTGGACTGAACATCCTCCCGCCTCAAAAAAAGAAAAAACTGTAATGTGTATATAATAAACTTACATTTATTCTGGTGAAATATGTAAATATTTTTTCCCTTCTTTGTCACTTTCAGTGTACCGTCTCCAGGAAGACTCCATTTAAAAAACTCTTTGTGTCCCTGATTCTATCCCAGGGTGCTTTTGTAGTCTCCAATAGTTCCAATACGATGGGGGTAGAGACTATTTTTCCTGTTAAATCTCTAGGAATTCCCATATGGAGCTCTGTAGGTTCCATACTAATTGCTGACTGCCTTTGATTTGGTGTTGGGGGATTAGGTCGTAGATCTGCAATTTGTGCTGGTGAATCGATCACGAGATCTATTAATTGGATTGGTTGTGAAGCGATAGTCTCCTGCGGTGATAGTTTGATGTTGTTTACTGTCTATGCAGCTGTAGTGCGAGTGATAATCGGGCTAACTTGTCTTATTTCTTTGATTGGCAGCATCACGTTTAGGCCTTCTGGCGGGCTTGGTAATGCTGTCGATGCTGCAGGTTTTCTTTTTGTCCTCCGTGACGTTATTGGGACATGAGCTTCTAAGCTGCGTTCTTTTGGCCTTCGTTTTGGTCTGTTGTTGGTTTCAATATCCAACTCTGGCATGCTCAATGGCGTAGAGCGTTATGCTGTAGGAAGCTTTGGCCGAGTTGGCACCCGAACTTCTGGCCGGTACTCTCTTGACCACGGTCTAAATTTGAGGCTATCGTGCCTCTTTGATTCCTTGGGTACTAATTTTTTTAATTATTGGCGATGCTAGCTTTGCCTCAAATGGCCTTGCCTTTCACTTAATAGGCGAGGAATGTACGCCAGGTGGTGGTCGTACGATCGCTGATCGGGGTTTGCGTGCTTTTGTAGGAGTTGGTGGCAGTGAACTCACTGGCTTGATTGGCTTATGAGGTGCCAATAGCTCCGGAGGTGTAGTTGCAAGGCCTACATCCACTGAGTCTAAAGACTCGGAGTTAAATATCTCCAATAATTCCTCCATAATGAATAAAGTAAAAAAAAAAAATAAAAAAATAAAGAAAATAAAAACGAAACTGAAACTACTGCGCGCACTTGTCACTGTTCAAAACTGGAGTGACTTTTGGTAGGTTTCGGAATCGTTTATATTCAAATGTAACGGGTGTTTTGAATTTTGGGAATGCCAGAGAGTAGTCAATTTTGGTGGGGATAATAAATGATTTGTCAGGAGATGAGTTAGTGAAGGGGAGAAGAGAGTTAGGAATAGGACGGGTGAGAAGATTTAATTCATTTCTATTATTGGATGAGGAGGAACAGCTGACATATTTTACTCTATTTCGTATCACTGGGGAAATAGTACTCTTGCATTATTGATGCAATGTGAGAAGTAGGCTTTGGATAATAGTGGCGCCATCTAGTGTTGAGAGGTTTTGTTTCTCTGTCATCTAGTTCAGTTTGTATTTTATTAGATTGTGAAGTTGTTGACACTGAATGAGATGGCGACACTCTTGTATCATTTTTGAATTTTGTTTTAATGGTGGAAAGAGTGGTTAAAGTGTAGTGCTTCCTTGCTTCACTTGGTGTTTTTCTCCAGATTTTTCTCTTAGAGCTGAGATGCAGAGGTGTATTATAATTCTTGGTGGACACATATTCATATTTTCCGGGGGGTAGGCGTTTTCTTGTGTGAAATTGATGTTTCGGTGAACATATTGGCGTGGTGGAGTATTCCCAAACTCTCTTTAGTTTCTTATCCAACTTGGGGTTGGTCATAGTATAGGTGGATAGCACAGTCGTCGTCGTGCTCTTTACTTCTGGTACTCCTCCGATCAGAATCCAGCCCAGTTCGATGTTTTGGGCTGTGGGAGTATTGCTAGATCCGCTTCTAATTCCATTTTTAATGATGGCGGCATAGATGTTTGCTCCGAGAAGAACATCGATTTCTCCTGGGGTTGAGAATTTAGGATCTGCAAGCGGGAGATTGTTTACGTGTTTCCAATTTGAACCTTTGATTGGTTATGTGGGAAGAAGATCCGTGATTTTTTGGATTATGAGCATGTTGCTCACTATTTTAAAATTGTTGTGGCGAGAATTAATTGTGATTGTGGCTTGTTGTACAGCTGTATTGGTGGGAGTTGTACCAAGTCCAATTAATTCTTGGGTGGTTGGAGATCCTTTAAGTCGTAACAGTTTAAAAACCTTTTCGGTCATAATAGACACTTGAGATCCAGAGTCTATTAATGCTCGGAATGTCATGGTGATTCCGGATGGTGAGGTGACGTTTATTAGAGCTGTAGAGAGGAGAGCTCTTTTCATATTGGCGGTAAGAAAATTTTGAACTTGTTGTTCGTCATTTCTACAAGCTAAGGGTGTGCTTAGTTCAATTTCCATATTGGAATATTGGGTGGATTGATTAGTTGATTCTGTCACCGAATCGTTTTGCTCACAGTGGAGCAATGTGTTGTGACTTTCGTTACAGTGGTAACAACTTTTATTGCTTGCGCAATTTAAGGTTAGGTGGTTGGGAGATAAGCAATTTTTGCATAAATGCTTATTTGTGACAACTTCATGTCGTTGTCGGGTGTTCATATTCCTAAATGTTGGACAGTGAAATATGATATGGTCACCCTTGCAATGGCTGCAAGGGGACCTTTTTGTAGGTGGGTGAACTGGTGTTGAATTTTTGCTTCTATTCAACAATCCATAAGTTGGTTTTGGTGAGAATGGTTTTCTCTGTGCCATGTTAAAAGATGTATTTCTATTTCCTATCATTTCCAGAGTTCGGAAGCGATACTCTAAGAATTTTTTTAGTGAGTTTAATTCTGGTAAATCAGTGCTACTATGTTAGCTCTGTTCCCATAATTGATGCGTGTCTGGTTTTAACTTTTGTACAATCAAGTATATAATTATAGGATCCCAATTGTTTGTTTCTACACCTAAATTTTCTAATGCTAATAGTGCATCTGCTATATTGTCTAGTAGCCTAGTAGTTGTCCTATGCCGATCCTGGACCACTTTTTTGAGCCTCCAGGATTTCACAGCAGATGGCGCCACCGTCGCTAGGTGGTCTGAGTCCATAATAATGTAGGTTTGTGTGTTGGATGTATTGGTTTGTGTCGTGGATACACCATTGTGCCTTGGATGCACCATTGTGTCTTGGATGCATAGTCTCGACTGCAACCTAGCGGGATTAACCGGTACTTCCGGGATATGTCATTTGATCTTGACTGCACCCTAGCGGCATTAGCAGGTACTACCAGCATGTTCCGGTACTACGGTTTTCTTAGATAGATATGTAGTGCACCTAAATGTAGGCTTTTTATTATGATTTTTCTTGAGCGCCTAAATGTAGGCTTTTGGTTTTGAACTAATATTAGTAATAATTAAAGTTAACGCTAGGAAATTTTTGTTCATGCCAATGGATTCTTGATGGTTGGAGTGGGGGTAGGGGGGACGAAATTTTCATCAGAAATGCTCTACGGGCTCTGGTTTTCAAGATATTAGCGATTTTACCTTTCAGATATAGTTAATATTATTAATAACTCAAGCTACCTAGGATAGTTTTGTTCATGCCAATAGATTCTAGAAGGTGTTAGAGGGGCGGGGGTTAGAGGGGAATGAAATTTTCATCAGAAATCCTCTACGGGCTTTGGTTTTCGAGATATTCGTGACATCTGTTTGGGCGCAAACTCCATTTCCTGATTAAGGTACCCTAGCGGCCTTAGCCGGAACTACCAGCATGCCTTGGTTTTGCTGTTTTCTGTGATTAGCGGGAGAGTTGTAGATATCGGCATGACGTCATCGTGGTTTTTCTGCACCTAAATAAGTTTTCTTAGCAAGGAAGTTGTAGATATCTTCATCATTCGAATTTCAAACATGATATCACCTTGACTTGATGTTTTCTTAGCAAATTATTATTATTGGGTTTAGGGGGTGCATGTATTGAAAAGTCACACGTGCTCTTTCGAATGCAAGCACCATTTCTTGAGTAAGCTTCCCTAGCGGCATTAGTCGGTACTACATATGTTGTTCATCTTGAGAAAGTAAGGTTCCCTGGCGGCATTAGCTGGTACTACCAGCATGCCTTGGCTTTTGCTGTTTTCTTGTTTGATGATTTATTAGCAGGGAGGTTGTAGATATCAGCATGACATCATCTTGGCCCGATGTTTTCTTAGCAAATTATTATCATTATTATTATTAGGTCTTGGGGGTGCGTCTATTGCTGCTTCGAGTGCAAACACCATTTCATGAGCAATCCCACCGGGGGGATTAGTTGGTACTACATATATTGTCATCTCGGGCTTGGGGGTATACGAGATTACTTTCAGCACTCTCCAGCATAGGAAAATAGCATAGGATTCCGATTTCGTTTCTGGAGTTCGCTTATTTTTTTCATCTCGGGTTTTGGGGATACGAGATCACTTTGGGGATACGAGATCACTTTCAGCACTCTCCAACATAGGGAAATAGCATAGGTTTTCGATTTCATTTCTGGAGTTCACTTATTTTTCATCTCGGAGAGCGTAGCTATGAATATTATAAACACGAGTGATCATGCTATGATATTCGTTATCTGAAAATAGACCACGGTTGGTTGGGATGTTAAGAAATATGAAGTAATAGAAATTAAATTTGCGATGTAGGTGTGTGTGTATGTATTGAAAAGTCTTAGATTTTATGAAAAATAGTTTTTCTTAAATAAAATGTCTTTTTGGGGGGGATAAGATTAAAGCTTTGATGAGTTATGATATTGTTATGAATCCACTAAACCTACCATGCCTAACTACCTAATCTCGGATTCATAACGTAAATCAAAACACAAATCTCAAACGCACGTCATGCGTCTAGCAAAATCACGTTTTTACCTTTAATCCCAAAAAAAGGCATTCCAAATCTTTTAAAATTCAATAAACTTGTTGCATAATCCTAAAATTACGAATTCCTAACGTAAATGCAACAAAGTATACTTCCACAAACGATAAACAACAACCATCAGGTGTCAGATATTCTATCCCATTTGGCGCGTGCCTAAAATGAACATAATTTCTTCTACAAATGAAATGTAATATGATCCGGCGCTAGTATTCGCTCAACGTAATGATTCATTCATGAAAGCAATCGAAGAAAATCGTCACCAGGCAATTAAGCCCAAATACGACCGATCTAAGACCGGCAAAATTACCCAACAGGCGCACCTTTGAATGGCTGCACTTCGTTGCATTGGTAAAGTGACATGAAGTTTCATGAAGTAATGAATTATGATGACCCTGAAATTTTGTTATGCATGGAATCGATCACCGAACTTACAGAAAATTGTTTTTCGATTCGATTTTTTTTTGGGAATTTGTTATTTCCGCTCAATTTCCTGATTTTGTTATTCAAAACAGAAAATTGAGCGATCATCAATTTTTCCCTTAGAAAATTGCTGAATTTTAGAAATTTGTGGAGGGGAGTATCATTCCCATGTAAATCAATAATATAAATATGATGCGGTTGAACTAGGAAAATCAGAGAGTATTCTTGAACCTACTAGGAGAGTGCCCCTACCAAAGGTAAGGCCTCCTAAGTATCTAATTAAAATAAATCTTTACCAGTAATAAGTGAAAAGTCGATAAGTGTTTTTTTTTTTAACAAAGTGCAAAGCCGAAACAGAAAATTGTTAATCTATTACATTTAATTATAATAAATTTTGTTTTCTCAGAAAGTTGCGTTTGAATTAACATTTTTGATTATATTGCGTTATACCTAAAGAGGTGTAACAATGTATAACAAAATGTTGGTGGCAGCGGTGCAGATTTTGTAGAGGTTTGTAAGACCTGCAAAAAACCCACAAAACCCAGAGGAAGTAGCAAGATTTAAAAAACAACACGAATGTGCTGGCCCAGAGCAGAATCGCCCCTAAGAATAGAGGAGCCCCTCTTTATTGACGGCATATTGGACGACTTCGTCTATTTTTCTGAAGACAGCGAAGACTTTGACCATCTAGAGAGCTACCTGGACGACTCCCTGGAGAGTTATTCTGGCCCCCAGGAGCATCTGAGCTACATCAGCCCTCCGGAGGACAACGCCACGGACGGAGACAACTTGGTGGACCTGCTGATTGACGTCCTCATCGAGAACACCGACCGGATACCCGAAATCATCTACAGTGAAATCCACAGAGACATCCTGGAGCGAGAGGAAGAAGATACCTGGGACTTCGACACCTTTAATAATGTGTGGAACAAATACCACGACAATAGGAGTAACGTAAGTTAGATTAATTTTAATTTCAATAAATATATATATAAATTTTGATTTTAATAATTATATTTAAATCTAGGCTAGATAATAAGTTAATAAAAAAAAAATCAAAATCCTATATGTAAGTAGACAATGTAATATATATATATATACATACACTCTACTTTTTTTTTGTTTTTGTCTCAGACCCAGTCACAATTTCTCTTCTCCTCTGGTCTAAATTTCTATAGGTAAAGGTACTCTCGCCGGTGTTAGAAATTTTTCTACAATTCTTTTAACATCGACAAACTCTTATATAATTTTTTTTTTTGAGGAATATGAAATAAATTCCTATCAAAGTGGAAGGTAGCAAAAAGGTTATAATAACCAGATCTCAAAGAAGCGTTCCTGACACACTTCTATCAGGGTTAACTTCACACCGAAGGAAACCCACTAAGAAAACAGCACAACAAAAGCGATCAGGGAATAGAAAAATGGCTGAGCCAGAAACATTCACCCTTAATGACGCCAAGTCATTAATACCCGAATTCGACGGAAGTTCTGAAAATTTGCATAGGTTTCTGAACGTATGCGAAATGTTTCAAAGAGAGGACTTAACAGAAGCCTCAAAAGCTCTTTATCTACAGGTGATAAAACCTAAATTAGTCGGAAGGGCATACGACATTGTTAAATATGCCGATATTAACAATTGGAAGGAGCTTCAAAAGGCCCTCCAAGAACAATTCTTAGAATCACGTTCTCGTATCTCTATTCAGAACGAAATTATATCTCTAAAGCAAAATTCTAAAGAAGAAACTAAAAAATATGCTTTCAGAGCACAAAAATTATTGGCTCTTTATAATGACGCCACTTCCAGCCTCACAAACGAGCAAACCCTAAAGAATCTCTTATTAGAAGAGAAAAAGAAAATGGTGCTTAGAGCCTTTGAAGACGGTCTAAAAGACGATTATATCCGTCTCCTCACTAAAGCCAAAAGCTATACAGAGCTAAAAGACTCTATGAAATTCGCTATGGAGCAGGCTGAAAGAAAAAGCGCTTTCAGTGAACGCCTCAATAGCTGTTCTAAGTGTCATAAGAAAGGGCACACTGCTGAAACTTGCTTTTCGTCCAATGTAAAAACAGAAATCCCCAGACTCGTTTGCTCATACTGCAAAACCCCCAACCATCACGTTCTAGAATGCAGAAAGCGGCTATTCCAGCAACAACAGTACAGGCAACCTGTACACAATTTTGCGCCCAGACCGCAACAATATCCGCAACAGAATAGAGCTTTGGAATATCAGCAGCCGACTAGAGCTCCCCCACGCCAAATTCCCTCTTTTCCACAAAACAATAGGCCTCCACAGCAATCTACATACTTACCACCTAACACGAATAATCCTAATAGAAATCCCAATATTAGGACCGCGAGCAATTGGAAAAATTCCAAAAAGCAAAGACCAACAAACTCCAGAAATATGGAGAAATCGGAAAACGGTCTTCGGCGAGACGAGTTAGCGGAATCTCAGTCTCGCCTAAATCAAATGACTATCTCAGAAGATATTCATTCCCAACCAACAAATCTACCACAAAATTAAATCTCCCCTTAATAAGTGATCACGATTCGCTAGTAGTGACGATCGCTAATTCAATTATTGCATTTCATACTAGCACTTTTCTTATTGATACAGGAGCTGAAATATCAGTCCATAAAGCCACTAGAGCACTAGGTGATACCCTAGTAAACAAAAGAGAAAACATCACTGTATCCTCACTAGCAGGAAAACCCTTGTCTACGTAGGAACAGCTGAATGTAATTTTAAAATAAATGGTGATATATTCACGCACCGTATTCACATGGTAGAGGGAAATTTTAAATTAAAATACGACGGTATACTAGGGCACGATTTTCTTGACAAATTTTCATGTATAATCGATTATAGCAACAAATCACTAATATTAAAATTACCCATTAATCAAAATGTGGATTCAAATAAGAGGATAGATACACTTATCGAGTATGGAGGTTTGAAAGACCCAAGCTCAGAGGTATCTCCACAAATAAGAGCAGATAACAGGTATGGAGGTTTGAAAGACCCAAGCCTAAATAAACAGACCCCTTCAAAGAAAGGCGAGTCTCATCATATTCAAGCAAAAACAAATAAATTAAATAAACAGACCCCTTCAAAGAAAGGCGAGTCTCAAAATAATTCTACAAATAAAGAAAGTAGAGCAAATGAATGCAATGCCAGCAGTATTAAAGTACCGGCTCGCATTCAATTGGTAGCCAAAATAAGAATATCGCAAAGAGGTAGTTTTCTTTGTGAACACCAAGAGTTGAAGTCAGGATTGTTACTTGGAAGTATACTCATAGAACCTGACCAAACAGGTCACGTGAATATCCTCCTACTCAACTCCAATCAGCGAGAAGTAACAATAAGTGAAACAGAAATTGGACCACATTTGCATGCGTTAAGGAATTTTGATATTATTAAATTAAACTCGCAAAAGGATCCTATTCAAGAGAGACTCAATAAACTCGCATCTGAGTTAGACCTCTCATACTGTTACGCTGAAGAAAATCAGTCCATCCTAAATATTTGTCGTAGGTATAACGGCATATTTTATTTAGACGGAGATTTTCTAACTTGTACCAGTGCAGTTAAGCACGAAATTCTTTTGCTACCAGGAAAACCTACCGTTAACGTTAGACCATATAGGTTGCCAGAAGCACAACGTAACGAGATTAATAAACAAATTAATAAAATGCTTGAAGATGAAATAATAAGCCCTAGTTCAAGCCCATGGAACTCACCATTGTTATTAGTTCCCAAAAAACCAGACGCAGCTGGTAATAAGAAATGGAGAGTTGTGACTGATTTTAGGCGTCTCAACGATATCACTGTAGGAGATTCATTCCCCCTCCCTAATATAACTGACATTTTGGACCAACTAAGGAAAGCTAAGTACTTTAGTACCTTAGACCTAGCAAATGGTTTCCATCAGATTCCCATGAATGGAAATGATAAAGAAAAGACTGCGTTTAGTACACCTTACGGGCATTATCATTATAATCGAATGCCCTTTGGTCTAAAACGAGCTCCAGCCACTTTTCAGAGGCTGATGAACAACGTGTTGGTAGGATTGCAAGGCATCGAGTGTTTTGTTTACATGGACGATATAATCGTTTATGGATATAATTTAACAGAACATAATTTTCGACTCCAGCATGTTTTTGAGCGGCTCAGGGAACATAACCTGAAGTTGCAGTCTGAGAAATGCCATTTTCTCAGCAGACAGATAGCCTATCTTGGCCATTTAGTCACTGAAAACGGAGTTTTACCAGATCCTTCTAAGCTCGAAGCAGTCGACCATTATCCAGTACCTCGAAAAGAAAAGGACGTAAAATCTTTTCTAGGTTTTGTCGGTTATTATCGTCGATTCATCCCTAACTTTGCCAAATTGGCCAAACCTCTCACTACTTTGTTAAAAAAGGACGTTCCTTTCAAATGGGATGCTTTATGTGACGAAGCGTTCAAATTATTGAAGGAAAAATTAACTAATTCTCCTATTTTACAATTCCCACGTTTCGACGAAGAATTTATTGTAACGTCGGATGCAAGTGAATTCGCAATCGGCGCAGTACTATCGCAAGGAAAAATTGGTATCGATAAACCTATATGTTTCGCCAGCAGAACTCTAAACCCTGCTGAGACTCGATACTCAACAACTGAGAAGGAGTTATTAGGAATAGTATTTGCGGTTGAACAATTTCGTCCTTATTTATATGGTCGCAAGTTTACTATAGACACCGACCATAAGCCCCTCACGTGGCTCATGAATTTAAAAGATCCCACTTCCCGATTGATGAGGTGGAGAATCAAATTAGAAGAATATGACTACCAAATCATATATAAACCGGACAAAGCAAATTCAAACGCCGACGCACTCAGTCGTGCTATACCCGAAACAAAAGCTATACAAGCTATTACTAGAAGTCAACAAAAGACTCAAGACATTAAACAAAATCACGATTTTACTCCGATTATCATAGAGGAAAACCCTCACAACCTACTGCAAACTAGAGCCATAAAAAATAAGTATTTCATTTTACCCATTAATAACACTACTCAAGAAAATTTGTTAAGAACACATCTGCCCAAAGATCTAGTAATACCAGTCGGAGATATAATAGAACATAAAACCTATACCTACTAGGACTGCAAGCGATAGAAATGAAATCAGGATTATTTTCAGGAAATTTAAAGAACACATTCCCACTGACAAAACTGTGTCCATTTCAATACCCATTATTAATGCGCCAAGTTAGCTCGAGTTAAAATTACTATGCGCCGAGGAATTTCAAAATTCCAATAAGAAGCCTATCCTTTTCTTCAACAAAATAATTCAATTGGAAGACCCTGTGAATGAAGACATTAAGGAATTCATAAAAAAATGCTCTTCGTGTCAAGTGAACAAATTAAGACCCAACCAGAAAGTTCCTATGAAGATTACTACAACGAGCAGTAAACCCTTCGAAATATTTTCTTGGACATTGTAGGTCCCTTACCATCTAGTTACCTGAACAACAAGTATTTGCTCACGTTCCAAGACGATTTAACAAAATATTCGGAAGCTATTTCATTAAGTAACGCTGAAGCAAATACGGTAGCAAGAGCATTCGTTACACATATTGTCTGTAGACATGGCCTACCTGAAGCTATTCTGACCGACCAAGGTTCCAATTTTTTGAGCTTAGTGTTTACCGAAACTTGTAAATTATTAAAGATTCATAAGTTACAGACAACTCCTTACCAACCACAAACAAATGGAGCGCTAGAAAGAAGCCATCGAACTCTAGCCGAATATCTTCTACACTATGTGTCAAAAGATCATCTAACCTGGGACACTTGGATCTCCTATGCCATGTTCACCTATAATAATTCCACTCACTCAAGCACCGGCTATACGCCACATGAACTTGTATACGGAGAAAGGCTTATAAAGAACAAGGAAAATTCCAAGTCTTATTATGATAAGGCTACAAAGAAAAAACAATCGTAATTGGTGATAAAGTGCTGATCAAAAACCACACTAGAAAAAATAAGTTAGCGCCTCTATGGGAAGGCCCATACGAAGTGATAGATACCACTTCTGCAGAAAATTCTATTGTGAGAATCAAAAATAAAAATAAGAAAATTCACAATAACAATCTGAAACTATTCATTGACTAACTCCCAAACATTCAATTCCTCCCCTCAGATCAAAATGAGCTCACTCATCAACTCATTCGTTCGTGGACTTATTGTATTATTGGCTTTATGCGTCAGCCAAACTAGTGGAACTCAAGTTACACACTTCTCAGCAACACCCGGAATCTACTTTGAGGAATTCGGAAATGCACAGCTCTACAGCAATACATGGAAATTAGTTATGTATTACAATTTAGACATTTTTTATTTTGAACTAGAATTATTGCAAATGCAAGCAGAGCAAGCGGAAGACTTATGTCATAATATTACAAAATACTCAGGCAAAAATCACTGTGAAAACCAAATAAACACCCAAAGATTGATCTTAAATGAAATAGATCAGATCAACGAAATTTTGGAACCCAAAAATTTGAGAAGCAAGCGAGCTCTTTTGAACGTCATTGGTAGTATTAGTAAATCTTTATTTGGGACGCTGGATGAAGAGGATGCTAAACACTATGATGAACAAATACACATACTAAGAGCTAACGAAGACCATCTCTTAGAATTACTGAAATCTCAAACCCTGATTGTCGACAAAACTGTCAATATTTTCAACAAAACCTCAACGGGAATCCAAAATGACATCAAGGCGATTAAAGATAAAATTGAGAAAGTCACGAAGTCATTTAATCAACTCGCGACAGATGTCAACGAAAATTTCGCAATATTAGACCTAGAGAACGTTCTATCCATCACAATATTGTCTTTGATGAGATACCAAAATGCCCAAAAGGCCATTTTAGAAATGTTATTAGACATAATGCACGGAACTCCCAATCCACTCATAATAACCCCCTATCAACTTGAGCATCTCTTATCCACTATTCGGAAGAACCTTCCGTCGGGTACAACCTTACCTGTAACCAACTCTTAGATCTATATAGAGTTAGCCGTACAAGTACCAATAAAATTAATAATTTAATTATAATAGAAATTAAAATACCCCTACCCTTAAACACAGAATTCCAAATGTATAAAATAATCCCCTTACCTACCCTAATCAACGATTCATTCATTTATATAAAACCCACTACCGAATACTTGTTAGTCACACTAAATATGGAAAAACATTACCCCTCTAGTAGTGAAGATATTACAAAATGTTTGCAAAAAACTTCTCACAATTACATTTGTCATATAACGCATCCAATCCATAACTTAAATGCGAAGGACAACCAATGTGAAATGCAATTATTAAGGCACTCTCAAACGCCTCCTCTATCATGTGGAATGAACATCTTAAACATTTCCACCTTATGGATACAATTATCCAACCCTAACAAGTGGTTATTCAATTTGAAATCTCCTCGAACTGTAGATAATATTTGCGGTAACAATATCGAACCAATTACAATAAAGGCAACCGGAATTCTAGAAATATCGCCCAATTGCTATATAAGAAGCGATGATCAAACGCTCTATGAAAAAATTTCAATCGCTGAAAAATTCTATTTGCCATCGATCAATCTAACAAACATCACCCTCGATTATCATAAAATTAAGTATAATCCTCCAAATACAATCACTATAAAAAATAGTGAACATCAGGCACTTTTTGAACTAAGCCAAGATATAAAGACCTTAGAAAAGGCTGAAAACGAAAATCTAATTAACTTGACAGCACAAGATATTCACCATTATTCCATTATCTATATAACGATAATGATCATTATAATCATATGCGCTATAAAAACAGCCCTACCCTATCTAAAAGCTAAAAGACTTAAAGCGACGGACATTCCGCCTTCATCAACTCAAGAGAGTGATAACGAAAAAGAAAATAATAAAGAAACCACTAAAACTAATAAATTTCCTCTAACCAGAGCATTACCTTAAAAGAAGACAAGATAGAAGAGAAAGGAAAACGCAAATTTCCCATCACCATACAAAATGAACATATATATATATTACAAAAAAAAAAAAACCTTATAACAAATTATAATTATATTTACTCAAATACTATTAACAAAATTTTTTTTCCTACGAATTACATTTACTCAAACTAGAAAACTTTTATATAAGAAACACATATTTTGTTAATTTAAGAAATA
Organism: Dioctria rufipes; assembly: GCA_963924295.1. NCBI lineage: Eukaryota > Metazoa > Arthropoda > Insecta > Diptera > Asilidae > Dioctria > Dioctria rufipes. Next base: position 111,744,136 of record OZ002743.1, on the reverse strand, counting down.
TATTTACTGAAATACTAATAATCTAAAATACTTATTTACAAACTAAATTTGTACTAGAATCTATTCTACATTAAGCAAATACGTGTTAACCAAAACTTCTATAAGCATAAGTCACAGAACCTAGATAATAAATTACAGATAGAATCTAGAATATAACCAATTACTAGCCTACGTAAAATAAATCACCATGTAAACTACAGATACCTAGTTCAACCAACCTAAACTCCGTGTAATTTCGATTCTCTTCAAGAATACGACATTCCTCCTTAGGGGGAAGGTGTTATGAATCCACTAAACCTACCATGCCTAACTACCTAGTCTCGGATTCAAGTCTTAGATTTTATGAAAAATCGTTTTTTTTAAATAAAATGTCTTTTTGGGGGGGATAAGTTTAAAGCTTTGATGAGTTATGATATTGTTATGAATCCACTAAACCTACCATGCCTAACTACCTAATCTCGGATTCATAACGTAAATCAAAACACAAATCTCAAACGCACGTCATGCGTCTAGCAAAATCACGTTTTTACCTTTAATCCCAAAAAAAGGCATTCCAAATCTTTTAAAATTCAATAAACTTGTTGCATAATCCTAAAATTACGAATTCCAACGTAAATGCAACAAAGTATACTTCCACAAACGATAAACAACAACCATCAGGTGTCAGATATTCTATCCCATTTGGCGCGTGCCTAAAATGAACATAATTTCTTCTACAAATGAAATGTAATATGATCCGGCGCTAGTATTCGCTCAACGTAATGATTCATTCATGAAAGCAATCGAAGAAAATCGTCACCAGGCAATTAAGCCCAAATACGACCAATCTAAGACCGGCAAAATTACCCAACAGGCGCACCTTTGAATGGCTGCACTTCGTTGCATTGGTAAAGTGACATGAAGTTTCATGAAGTAATGAATTATGATGACCCTGAAATTTTGTTATGCATGGAATCGATCACCGAACTTACAGAAAATTGTTTTTCGATTCGATTTTTTTTTGGAATTTGTTACTTCCGCTCAATTTCCTGATTTTGTTATTCAAAACAGAAAATTGAGCGATCATCAATTTTTCCCTTAGAAAATTGCTGAATTTTAGAAATTTGTGGAGGGGAGTATCATCCCCATGTAAATCAATAATATAAATATGATGCGGTTGAACTAGGAAAATCAGAGAGTATTCTTGAACCTACTAGGAGAGTCCCCCTACCAAAGGTAAGGCCTCCTAAGTATATAATTAAAATAAATCTTTACCAGTAATAAGTGAAAAGTCGAAATGTGTTTTTTTTTTTAACAAAGTGGAAAGCCGAAACAGAAAATTGTTAATCTATTACATTTAATTATAATAAATTTTGTTTTCTCAGAATGTTGCGTTTGAATTAACATTTTTGATTATATTGCGTTATACTTAAAGAGGTGTAACAACGTATAACAATATCAATGTGGGATGATACTAATATAGTATGATATCTTGACTTAGATGAGTAGTTTCAGTTGTATGGGTACAGTAAAAGACCTTTCATAAAATTTTTGGTGCTAAGGTGTAATGGTATGACCAGTGTTGCCCACACGAAATCTTTCTAGAGGAACTTGTTAGCCAAGCCTGAAAGTGGTTTGAGCAGCCACATCTGAAAAAATTACATATTATCATTAGTTTGAGAGTGGGTTAATTAAAAGCATTAACGAGCTATCATATTAATGTAGGATGATATGCCGACTTAGATGACCAGGTGACCAGGTGTAATGAGCTTGAAATATAATATAACTTCTTGCGTAAACAAATACATTCAAATAAAATAAATAAATCGAATTATGTTTTTTGTGTGCCTACGGCTGGTGAGCATAGGAAGGTAGCAGAGTTATTTACCCTGATATCATAGTTCACATGAAGCTGATATGAATATGATAATTTTATCTTCATATACTATTAGATTGAGCACATATTTTCTAACCATTACGTTGAGCGTGGGTTTAATTAAAAATTTGATGAAAGAAGGTGGTGTTATGATGTTAATGTAGTAAGACATGTTGTCTTAGATGAGTAGTGGCAGTTATCAGCAATATCGCTTCATATTTATCTCTCTAAAGCATTATCCGAATGAATAGTGTTGTAACGGGTTTTCCAATAAGAGGTGTTATTTTGATATTCAAAGAAAAATGCCATTTTTTTAGATAAATGATCGCATCTTTAGTTCATTATAAAGAGGAAGCTATGCCGTTAATAATGGAAAATAACATCAGCCAAATGACCACCACGACCACGCCTACAGGACCATATCCTTTCCATGAAATTTTCCATAACCAAATCGCAAAGTGGCTGCCCTATGTGCTCGATAGCCTCACGAATTCCATCTTTGAGATCTTGAAGGGACACTGTGCTGTTGGCGTAGACCTTCTCTTTCACGTGGCCCCAAAGGAAGAAGGCGCAAGGTGTTAAGTCAAGATCTCGGTGGCTAATTGTGATCACCTCTTCGAGAGATAACACCGTCCGGAAACTTTTCCCGTAAAAGATCAATGGTTTCGTTGCTTGTATGGCACGTAGCGCCGTCTTGTTGAAAGTAAAAGTTGCCCAGCTTAATACCATCGAATTCCGGCCATAAAAAATCATTAATCATCTGTCGATAGCGCAATCCATTCACCGTAACCGTTGCGCCAGCCTCATTTTCGAAAAAGTAAAGTCCAATGACACCGCAGGACCATAAACCACACCAAACAGTCACACGTTGAGGATAGAGAGGCATTTCAACAATAACTCGTGGGTTTTCCGAGCCCCAGATGCGACAATTTTGCTTGTTGACGAAGCCATCGAGGTGGAAATGGGCCTCATCACTCAAGATGAGTTTTCGATGGAATTCCGGATCATTTTCATGCATTTCAAGGACCCAATCAGCAAAGACTCGACGTTGTTGATGATCGGCCGGCTTGAGTTCTTGTGTTAACTGAACTTTATAAGCCTTAAGACCCAAATCTTTATGCAAAATACGGTGTAATGACGTTTGTGGAACCCCTAATTCCAAAGAACGACGAGGAATGGACAAACCTGGGTTTTCTTCAACACTTTCGGCTGCAGCAGCAATATTCTCGGCTGTTCTTGAGCGACGTGCACGGGTTTTATTCTTCACATCACTAACGTGTCCCGACAGCTCGAATTTTTCTACCAATTTCTGTACTGCGGTCCGACAAGGTGCTTCACGACGACCCAAAAATGTTCGAGTTTTACGAACCGTCTCTGCCACATCTTCACCATTTTTATAGAGAATTTTAATAATTTCAATGCATTGTTGAATCGTGTATCATTCCATTTTTATTAATGGCGTAGTTTCTACTTGTCAAATATCAAAAAATGACAGCTCCAAAAGTGACATCTACCGAAATAGCGGGCTAATTAAAATAACACCTCTTATTGGAAAACCCTTTGTGAAGGAAGAAAAAACTGATAATTCTTCAAGCCTATAGTGAAGACCGCGGTGGAGTTTGAGAGTGGGTACTGTAAGTTGTGTATATATTAATTGTGTTGTGTATTAATCTAGTAGGATATGAAAGCTTTAGTGAAGAGCGTGGAAGAGGATAGTGTTATTTGTTTAAATCTTAAGGTTTAAACTTTTTAACCTCCAAGCAGGAATTTTAATTTTTTTTTTCTTTAAGTTGGCTCGGTGGCTAGATAAGAACCTGTTAACTTCATCTTTATAATATAATATAATCTTATGGTGGGCATAGGAAGGTAGCAGAGTTTTTTATAAATCAAGGAGTTACGCTGTTCTGAGATTTGATTGACTCCTATATCTAAAAAATAGTTCACATGAAGCTGATAAGAATACGATATTTTTATCTTCTTACTATTGGGGCAGGTGCATTGTTTACTTAAAATGAAAGTGGGTCAAATTAAATGCTTTGATAGAAGAACGCTGTGTTATAATATTAATGTGGTATGATATGTTGTCTGAGGTGAGTAGTGGAAGTTGTATGGGAGCTATGAATAAGCAGTAAAATCCTAATCAGCAATCTCGCTGGATATTTGATAATTCTCCAAGTCCATATTGATGATCGTGGTGGGGGGTTGAGAGTAGGTACTGTAAGCTATGTATTACGTTAGAAGTTTTGATGGATGGTATTTGGTATTTAATCTCCTCGAAATAATGTTGTAAGAGTATCAGAAAGGTCGAAAAAAAGTTGATAATGCTTCAAGTTCAATAGTGTAGACCCCGATGTTGAGAGTGGGTATTTGGAATGATATAATTATAGTAGGATATGGAAGTATTATTTATTCATCTTTAAATCTTACCAAGTCTGAAAAAATTACATAATATGATTAAGAAAGCTTCATGATATATATCAAAAGTGATACCAATGGATTACATAAGGAAAGTAGGTTCACTTCATCTGCATACAACAAATATGGCTGAAAGCGACACACGGTGTGAGCAATAATCATTCTTGCTTCAATTATCACTATTAAGCGATGTGTGCCACAGAAAATATATTAAGTCTTGTCTAGTCTAAAATATGTATTGTAAATAAAAATTGTATCATGGTTATAATGCCATTTATTGAAATAATTTGTTTTAATTGTATTATAGCTTAAGTCTAAAGTCTTTTTTCATTAGTTCGGCAAGGCCAAGATTTCATAGATATAGATTGATCCTTATAATGAATATTCCTTATGCCTTTTCACCAATGTGGCTTCAAAAGGTTCGTGGTGCACCACTTTCACAAATAACATCTCTCCATCTTTACTTTTTGCGATCTTTGTTGGAATATCCTGATTTTTCGACCTGTTGGTAGGGGACAGTCGACTCGTTTTTGGATGAAAAACTTTCTTCTTTATTTCTGGAAGGCATCGATTTCATAGATGTAGACCGAGCCTTATATGAATATTCTTTACTCCTTTCATCCGTAGGCTTTAGAAGGTTTGTAGTGTCCTTAGAGCTCATGTTGAAATTATTGCGTAATTAGCTTGCCAAGAAACAGTGATCTGTTTGGGTAAAGAGCAAAATATCAATTGAAAAAACAAGTTATGAAACTACTATTTATATGTATTTGGCACATTGTCTTGACCTCTGACGTCACCTTAACCTTTGAAACCGAAAGTGTCTGCTCTTGGGTTCACTTGGATGATGATGAGTAGTGCAAGTTTTATGGGAGATTATATTTAGCTGTGACTAAACAGTAAAGAAGAATATTTCTTGTAACAGTATGTTCCATACATAATCGTACAGGTGGTAGAAAATTTTTTAAGAATCTGGTACCTGCATTTCCTTATAAACCTTATATAAATTCATATGAGCACAAACCGAGCTATAGATTTTTGTTCTATATGATAGCACATTCTATTAGATCGGAAAATAAATATCACCAAAATGAAAGTCTATAAGATTTCGGTGGCAGTATGTTCCATACAAAATCTAACAGACAGAAGAAAATTTTAATAGAATCTGGTAACAGTATGATTCAAACAAAATCCACGATTTTATGCATTTCCTGATGAGGAAGCCTTATATAAATCCACATCTGTTAAAAAATTAGTCAGGGTATATACTGATTATAAAAAAAATCATATCTCCAAAACGAAGTCGAGAACCATTTTTCTAAAATCTGTTCTATGAGAAAGCATAAAGCATCTAAAAATAGATAGTGATTAACAAAGTTTTATAAGAATTTGGTAACAGTATATTCTCTACAAAATCTACTAGGTAGTAGGCAATTTTATAAGAATCTGATATTTTCTATACAAAATCTAAAAGGGGAAAGCAAATTGCATGAGAATTTGATTTGGTTAGTGTATTCCCGAATGTTGAACTGTTAAGATGGATATTGAGGAGTTTTGAAGAGAATATAATAACATCTTACTCGATGAGCATAAGAAACAAATTCAAGAATGTTATAACTTTTTAAAATTATATGAAAATATTGAAAAAGTTGACTGAAATTTTGGTGAGCACTATATAAGCTGCCCTTGGTCAAGTGATGATTTAACGGATGGACCAGATACATGTAAATGTTGTGGAGTTGCTAGATGCCTAAAAGAAGTTGTGAAGCTATATAAATTCTACCAAACATTGACAAAAAAGTAATTGCGAGGCATGCCTTAAGAAGTGCGATTTAACTTAGCACTAAAAGTTCTCACTTTGTATACTTAGAGAGGTCATAAAGGATCATGGAAACGAAAACTGTAGGCAGATGTTGATTTCAACGACAGATTCATCAAACAGAGGAAATTTTGATTACATATAGCTCTGTACCATAAGATTATAAGAATTAATACCTTTTAATTGTTAATTAATGATATTTTTATATATGGCCTTCTTTTTATTCAATTTCCCATACTAAGTCCGGAACTCCCGAATAATGTTTGACCACTACAACGGGTGGTGGTGGTGGAGGTGGTGGTGGTGGTGTTGGTGATGGTGGTGGTGGGTAGTGGTGGGTGGTGGTGGTGATATTGGCGGTGGTGGTGGTATTAGCGGTGCTGGTGGTGGATGGTAGTGCGTTGTGGTGGGGGTGGTGGTATTGGCGGTGGTGGTAGGTGCCTGGTCTTGGATGACGCTTTGAAACGGATATATGGAGCCTCGGAGGTTTTAATTTGACGCTGACCTCTGACGTCACCTTGACCTATCACCTATGACTTATGTTACAAACTTCAAGCTTAACAGCTTTTCAAACAGCTCTGATAACAGCTTAACAGCTTTTGAAACAGCTCTGATAACAGCTTAACAGATTTTAAACAGCTCTGATAACAGCTTAACAGCTTTTCAAACAGCTCTAAACAATTTTTCAAACAGCTTTTCAAACAGCTCTGATAACAGCTTAACAGCTTTTCAAACAGCTCTGATAACAGCTTAACAGATTTTAAACAGCTCTGATAACAGCTAACCAGCCTTTCAAACAGCTCTAAACAACTTTTCAAACAGCTCTAATAACAGCTTAACAGCTTTTCAAACAGCTCTGATAACACCTGAACAGCTTTTCAAGCAGCTCTGATAATAGCTTAAGAGCTTTTCAAACAGCTCTGAACAACTTTTCAAACACCTCTGATAACAGCTTAACAGCTTTTCAAACAGCTCTGATAACAGCTTAACAGCTCTGACAAGAGCTTAACAGCTTTTTCAAACAGCGCTGATAACTGCTTTTAAACAGCTCTGGTAACACCTTCATAGCATTTCAAACAGCTCTGATAACTGCTTATCAGCTTTTAAACAGCTCTGATAACAGCTTACCAGCTTTTCAAACAGCACTGATAACAGTTTAACAGCTCTGGTACCAGCATTTTAAACAGCTCTGGTAACAGCTTAACAGCTTTTGAAATAGCTCTGATAACAACATAACAGCTTTTCAAACAGCTCTGATGACAGCTTAACAGCTCTTAAAACAGCATTTCAAACAGCTCTAATAATAGCTTAACAGCTTTTAAAACAGCTCTGATAACAGCTTAACAGCTTTTCAAACAGCTCTGATAACAGCTTAACAGCTTTTAAAACAGCTCTGATCAGGTTAACAGCTTTTAAAACAACTCTGATAACAGCTTTTCAAACAGGTCTGATAACAGCTTTACAGCTTTTAAACAGCTCTGATAATAGCTTAACAGCTTTTAAAACAGCTCCGATAATAGCTTAACAGCTTTTCAAACAGCTCTGATAACAGCTTTTAAAACAGCTCTGATAACAGCTTAACAGCTTTTAAAACAGCTCTGATAACAGATTAACAGCTTTTAAAACAGTTCTGATAATAGCTTGACAGCTTTTCAAACAGCTCTGATAACAGCTTAACAGCTTTTCAAACAGCTCTGGTAACAGCTTAACAGCTTTTAAAACAGCTCTGTTAACAGCTTAACTGCTTTTAAAACAGCTCTGATAACAGCTTAACAGCTTTTCAAACAGCTCTGATAACAGGTCTACAGACTTAGGTGTGCCTTCGGTTGAGTTACAACTGACTTATGCAGATTTCGCACGCTTCGTCCTTTTATAGTACAATGAAGGTATCAAATTCTTTACGGGAGCTTCCCTTGTTTAATGAGCTGTCCTTATCAGTCATCAAGATGCCGATATTTGACACGTGGTCTTGTTGATTGAGACAAAGATATCTCCCAAGAAATCAAACAAAAAAAAATCAGCAGAAAAACAAAAAATGTAGAGATAAAATACAGCTGTACCAAGTTGTTTATTATTAATTGAATACTTTTTATAAATCCTTACATATAAACCTCTTTTGATTGGGAATATAACTTAAAACACTATGAAACTCAGGTGATCTTAAATAATGGTAGACGCCTTGTGGTTCATATTGCTCATCATATAATATATCTACCGCTAAACATTGTTCCACATCTCCCGACGCATTATTCTGCAGTTTCAATTCCTTCATCTGTAGAACTCCAAAAGAAAATTTGTTTCGCAGATCCTGAGGCAAGCATTTCATAATCTCATTCAATTCTGCATTCATGGGTTGTAAATGATGTCTTATTGAGTTCGCCATGCTGAGATTTATCGCAAGAACCATTTGCTCTACAGAATCACCACAAAATTTCGGGCTAAACTTGTAGAACATCTGATCCCATAGCGTTTGATCTCGAAATTCTTTAAATTTACCTTCATCCCAATAGATAGAATTAAACCAGGCCTTCAGAGCTAAGTAAAGGAGGCTGAACGGCGACTGCAACGTAATCATATAACCTCTTCTGCCACCCCCTCTTTCTGCATGTTTTATAAAGCGTTCCCAAGAGATAGCACCAATTATTGGAACATGTTCTAATGAGGAATTATACCTCTAACTCTGCACAATCTTCATTTCATCATCTTCCGAAGATGAATGGGATGGTAAGAAAACTCCATTAAAGAAAGCTGACATCTTCTGTAAAATATGGAAGTACAATTAATCAGATATATAAGAAAATTAATTCTCCATACATACCTAAGAAAATTAATTCTTGTATTTTGAAGTAGATTTTTTATTTGACACTAACACTGAGATTTCACTAAGATTGACTGGTGCTCCCCAAAAGTTTGTTTGCGCTTTTATAGGAAACATGGATGATCCTACTGCTAATCATTGCACAGGATGGATTTTTTTGCTTACTTTGCTCCTTGGTAACAGGATGAGGTGATATCGAATTACATGATAAGCAAAGAACATAAATCATTCAAATTATTTTGTTTACTTTATTCAACTGAATAAATTTGTAAATGTGAATGATGTCAAATGAAATTGCACATTTCGAGAATTTCTTTTGTAAATAAAAAAAAAATTGTTTACTTTATGCGAAACGTTTCAATCAGTTTGCAATAAAAAAATTCTTGGAACAGTAAAATTTTTGGTTGCCTACAGGAAGTGTGGTATCAAATTACATGATAAGAATAAATGTGCTGATGTTGCTTAAATTTGTTTACAGCAGGATTAAACTTGTTTTGGAATAAAACCTATAAATTGAACATTTGACAATGATAAAAATATAAAATAGAGTTTATTCAGCATATGTATCCAATTAATTATTATAATCGTTAAATAAAAAGAAAGTTTATAATGTGGAACTAGTTTTTTTACTAGTATTTCTAAATTATTTATGATAATGAAGGTTACATTTAGTACTGCTGCTCCACAAGTTGAATAAGTACCTAGAAAAGGACTTTGGTAATCATATGCTCTAAATCGCTTTCGTTTCCAAGATAGGATTCATAGAATTTCACTTATATTGTTACCAATTTAATTTGTTTGCCAAAAATTTTTTCAACAAATGAAATTGAATCAATACATCTCCAAGCAACCAGATTTTTTACCTTTAACTTGAAGTTTTCTATTAAATATATTTACAGATTCGATCAATCATAAATTATTTTCATGGTATGTTAAGTCAAGTGCTGATATTATCTAAATTGGTTTATTTGATTCTACGCAAGGGGATATCACAATTACATGTAGGAAGATTTGCTGAAATTGCTTCAATACATCTACCTCAAAATTACATATTGAAAGATTTTATTGAAGTATTCAAATGTTGGTATTACATAAATTTATTTAATTTATTCTATTCGAGGCGATATCAAAATTATATGATGATACTGCCTAAATTGTCTTAGTTTATTCTTCTTGTTGTGAAAATAATATTTGTAGATCGAACGCAATGCAATGTGATGACACTCATCAGCTGCACAAGTTCATGATGACCCATTAAGCGCCGCTATGAATTGTGTAGGTAGCTATGAGGTAATCGCAATGCATTTGCGGAACTAAAGTAAATATATGTAATCACAGTGACCACGAATTTAAGCGGCACTGTTTTGAAATTGTACACCTGTGGTCAGTGAGTAAAAAATATTACTCAATGGCCCGGTAGTACATTAATTCATTGTTTTAAGTAGAATAAAAACAAAAATAAAAATGAAGAAAAGAAGCGACGAGGCAGAGGTAGGCGAGTAGTAGAGGAGAGTTTTGTTCTGACCACTCGCGCGTACAGAAGTGTCAAATTACTTATCTTTCGGTAAATCACTGATAACAACCTTATTACTCATCTGTGAACAGTAGTAATTGTATTAATAAATGCCATAAAAAATAAGTCAAGTGGTTTTGTTTTTTGGTGATCGAAGTGCAAGAGAACATTCTCCAGTGTTGTGGTAGTTACATTGAGCAGTCGCTCAAATTAACCCAACATAAATTGGCGCAGCCGGTAGGATCAAGGAAGCTTGGTTAAATAAACAACCGTAAACGCTTTAAAAGCCTTGATCCTATACGAACAAAAAGGGGTACCTGTGACAAAGAGCCATATAAAACGGCCAAGTCACCCCCAACGCTCGGGGTAGATAGCATCTTTAGGCGCCTCTGCTCCAGGCGGGCAAGCGTTCACCCCTGTTAGATAAGAAGGCAACAAGGAATTCTGGCCAGCAACACATCATAGCCAGAAGAAGTCAACGTCACCTCCAATTCGATCTCATCAGCAGCAACAAAATCATCAGTAGCAGAAAAACTTCGTTCCTGTGTTGAAAGGGAAAACGAAGACCGCTTTAAGCCCCCCTTTCAGCAGATCCAGGGGAATTTAAGAAGGCCTAGGGCCCCCCCGGCAGCGATACAACAGCAGACGAAAGTATTACAGTAAATTGGACAATAAAGAAACAGGAAAGTCATCACTACGAGGAGATGGGCAACAATAAATGCTCTAAGTTAATTAAGGTAAAAATTCACTTCATTCTTTAGTTAAATCTATTTAGAAAAGATATACTTAGATTAAGCTTTATTACACGTATATAGAAGTATATACTATTAAATTATAAGTTTTTTCTCCTCAAGAAAAGTATTAGAATATTATTATTTAAAAGAAAAAAATTTAAGAAAAACAATTGGTATAGATTTATGATTTTTATGAGTGAAAATTCTTTCAATTTGATCGGTTATAAGAGTGATATTTAATTAAGAACGGCAAGAATTGATATTAGGCGTGATAATTTAAAAAAAAAAAATTTTTTTGTGTAATTCACCTTGATGACTATAGATCAAGTTAGTCACTTTAAATGTGACACTAGTCAGTTGTCAACTTCCCGTTGATTTTTTTTTTTAATTCAAATGCGAATACTAGATCGTGGCGGTCCGATATCTCACTTGTAAATGGTTGGCCGCACTTCCACTAATTGCAAAAAAAAAAAAAAAATTTTGATATATTTCAGAATCCTGTCTAAAAGTCCATTTTCAAACGAAGTAACAGTGAATTACATACATACATACGGTATAAATGTTTCATTGAAATTTCTTTAATCCGGAAAATGGTAGATATTTCACTTTAAGTGTGATATTTGTTTTATCCATTCGCAAGTACGTGTTGAAATCATTTTGTTTGATTTCCGTTTCGGTTGTTGGTCTCGTTCTAGTATTTCTCCGGTTAATGTCAAAATTTAGTAGCGTTGCGTGTGATATTGTGTAAAATTGTGTTAGTGATAGAAAAAAAAGTGCAGTGTGAGACCAAAATCGATTCCAGGTAAGACATTTAATGTCGCAAGAAACATCAGATGACCCAAGATCACCCAACGCGACTTTTAGCAGTCCACCAAAAAGCCATTCCACGCCAGTGACGAGAGATCAGAGCGAGTATCCGTTCTATGTATTGAGTTCTGCTCAAAAGAAATTCTGGAAGAAAATCAACTTTTTTTCCTTCGAGAACACCAGCCCGTCTGTTAGTACAGAGGACACTAGTTCAAGAACTGATTGTGGAACTTCGGAAACAGCAGAGGATAAGTTAATTGTGTCAGAACTGGACGAGAATAAACCAGTTATCCCCAAACCAATAGAGGAGAAGTGTATCATTACGGAAACTACTGAGGATAGAAGGCCCATTATTGAGAAAGTGGATGTGGAAACTCAGACCAGGGATACAATAACGGAATTGATGTCCTTAAGATCCGGAGGGAGGTATCGACAATCCTTGGACGCACTACCATCAATCCAAGAAGAAGAAGAAGAACTACGGAGTCAATCTTTGGAACAGCCAGAAGACAATATCAGTGAAGAGCAACAACAACAGCAACACAGTCAATCTTGGAATAGTTCTGTGCAGCTAGACGAGTTAACCAGTGAAAAGAGTTCATCGGAAAACTCAATTTTAGAAATGGAGCCACCAGTGGATATAATTAAAATTAATCAATTAATATTTAATAGTGTACCAATTTTAATGGGCGAAATAGGTCCCAACTTAGTTCCAGAAATAAATATATTCATCAATTGTTGTAAGCATGTTATTAATTGTCTAACCGAAAGTGAAATTCCAGTATTCCGTAAATTGCTTCCAACGCGCTTCAGAGGCAGGGCGGCAACTGTTCTGGAAGGTACAGGTTTCAATAACTTCCAGCAATTGGAGACCCAGATCCAAAATAAATTAGTAAATACAAAGAGCTACGTGGCTCTTGTAAATGAACTTAGGGTGTTGTTTCAATTACCAGCAGAAACTTTGACAAGCTATGCTCAAAGGATAAAAACATTATTTAAAAGCTGCGTTTCTAAAATCCCTGATCGACACTCTGGCACAGCAGCAGAGGCAGTAAAAAGGGATTTAGAGGAAACAGCCATATATGTATTTAAGACAGGTATAATCAACCCAAACCACAGAATGTTTCTCTTATAGGACTCTGGTGAGAGTTTAGCATCAGTAGTCGAAAAAGCTGAAAAGCTAGAAGAAGCCGAAAGACAAACACTGTCGATTTTACAAAATCCTTTAGGTATATCATTGGCCCAACCAGTAATTGATAGTTATCCAGTCAATACTACTTGGATGCCTATCAGAGGTCCACCAATGCAAAACCCACCTCAAAATAGGTATTATAATAATTTCGCCCCAAGTTCAAGGAATCAGTATGATAATACCAAAAGCTATCACCCCCGAATTAAATGTACTTATTGTAATAAAAACAATCATACGTTTTCGGAGTGCTACCAAAGGAAGAATGTGACTTCTGGTAATAGTTATCAGAATTCTGCGTACGCTTCTCGAAACAATAACAGGGATAGTAAGACTCAAAATCGGCAGATAAACCTAGTACAAAATAGCAGGTCTGCTGAAGGTGGTGCAATAAAATGTGATTTTTGTCAAAGAAGAGGTCACAATACAAACCAGTGCCGAGCAAAGCAAGACTGGGAAAGTAGGTCGACTCAAAATAACCACCAGTTTTCGGAAAACTAAATAAGGACTTGCGAGGACACCGCGGAAGTCCAAACGTTAGTAAAGAAAATCGGTGTCAGCCCTCCCAAGTTCCTAAATGTTCAGTTAAATTACCCTTGGATATAGCAGCTAAGTCCTCGGTAGAACTATTAGTCGACACGGGAGCTGGCGTGAGCCTATTAAAAAAATCCATGTTACAAGGAGAGAAAATAATAAATACTCAGGAAAAAACGCAACTGAGCAGTATTTTTGGAAAGGGACAGACAATTGGAACATGTACAGGAAAATTTCAGCTAGAAACTCCTCAAACATGTAAATTTCACGTAATTAAAGATAGTGAAAATGTCCCATATGATGGAATACTTGGAAATAATTTTCTATTAAATAAATGTAATATAAAGGGTCCAGATGGAATATTAGAATTTCCAGCGACACCTACAAATTTAGCAACATTTTCAGTGCCACTTAATATGAACTGCAAGTTTCGCGACTCTAAGGACTTAAAAACGACACTAAATTCACCTATTAGCAGGTCTACGGTCCAAGCCCAAAAGGAAAAGCCTGGAAAGCCGCAACCTATGGAAATGGAAAACACCACTCAGATCTCCGAGAGAAAGTGGTCCATTCCGCATAAAGGTGAACAATCTAGTTCTAGTTCCAGCACGCTCAGAAAAATTAGTGCCAATTCCTATTAGAGACAACGGCGAATTTGTTTGTTTATCAAAAGAAGTGAGTGAAGGTGTTTTTTCAGGAAATTGTTTAACAAGACCATGGAAAGGTAGAGTTGTGTTGCCTATTATTAACGTCAATAATACTGATCAGGTATTAGATAACATGGAAATTGATCTTCACCCAATAGAAAATTATCATATTCTAACATTAAACGAAATGAACTGGGAAAAACCCAAAATAAAAACCGAAGAGAGTAAGACCTTTGGAAGCAGAAAACATGCGTTTATTAACAATCGAGACAGGAAACGAATCGAAATTCTGAAAGAGCAAATCAATATGGATACAGATGCCAATCAGGAAGAAAAAAATGCTGTCCTCGAAATATGTTATAAATATAACAATATCTTTCTTCTACCAGGAGATAAATTGAATTATACGGGCTCAATAAAACACGAGATTCCAATTAAGCAAGATTGTCCCCCTCTCAATCAGAAAATGTATAGACTACCGGAGAAGCAAAGAAATATCATCCATGAACAAGTTGAAGAAATGCTTGAAAATGATATAGTAGTACCTAGCACTAGTCCATGGAATTCGCCACTCTTAGTTGTTCCGAAAAAGGCTGGAATAAATGGAGAAAAACAATGGCGTGTTGTGGTAGATTTCAGAAGGCTAAATGAAATCACGATTGGAGATGCCTTCCCTTTACCCAGAATTGAAGATATCTTCGATCAATTGGGGCATTCAAGGTACTTTACCACGCTTGACCTGGCCAGTGGTTATCATCAAGTGCTAGTGGAGGAGAAAGACCAACCTAAAACCGCTTTCAGTACTCCACACGGGCATTTTGAATTTAAAAGGATGCCTTTTGGGTTGAAAAGCGCACCTGCTACATTTCAACGATTAATGAACCATGTGCTAACTGGTTTGCAGGGTTTTAAGTGCTTCGTATATTTAGACGACATTGTAATTTACGGGAAAAACTTGTCGGATCATAACGCTAAACTTAGGGAGGTACTCAAAAGACTTCAGCTAAATAACTTAAAACTAAAAATAGAAAAATGTCAGTTCTTGAGAAAGGAAGTAATCTATCTGGGACATAAGTGTTCCAGAGAAGGAGCCTTGCCAGATCCCTCAAAGGTAAGCTGCGTTCAAAGCTTCCCCCAGCCCAAGACAGTAAGGCAGGTACAATCCTTCCTTGGGTTGGCTAATTATTATAGGAAATTTATTCCAGAGTTCTCTAAAATAGAAGAACCCCTCAATAAACTCCTACGAAAAAATGTAAAATTCAAATGGACGGATCAATGTGAAAATTCTTTTAAAAACCTTAAGAACAAGCTAATCTCACCCCCTATTTTAGTTTACCCCGATTTCGATAAACCATTCTCCTTAACTACGGATGCTAGCGGAGAAGCTTTGGGTGCAGTGTTATCCCAAGGAGATGTGGGGAACGATCGGCCCATTGCTTACGCAAGCAGGAGTTTGAATAAAGCCGAGAGAAATTATTCCGCCACAGAAAAAGAAATGCTGGCAATAGTCTGGGCTACAAGAAATTTTCGGTGTTATTTGTATGGTAGAAAATTTACTATTTACACTGATCACAAGCCACTTAAGGGAATCTACAGTACCAAAGATCCTGGCTCGCGATTACTAAGATTTCGCCATAAACTCTCTGAGTATGATTATATCATAGAGTATAAACCAGGTAGGCTCAATCGTAACGCTGACGCATTAAGCAGAATCCAGAGTTCTAGTGAGATGGAGTGCAATAAGAACGAAGTTCCGCAGACAATGATTACTAAAGCACAAGTCCACCAGCAAAGAGTTACAGATGATAAGGAATATAAACCCAATCCCGCATGCATGGCCATTACCAGAGCGCAAAGCAGAGCTAAAGGAGACCACACAAGTTTTTCTGAAAGACAAGATGACTCGCCCAAAAATAAGTCTAGTTGTATTGGAGAGGACTCAGAAACTAATTCAGTTAGTTCCCAAGAGTCCAAGATTGACAAAAGTGTGCAAATACTTGGTAACCGGAATGAGATCGAGACCATTCTTCGGGATTACCATAACGCACCTTTAGGAGGTCATCTAGGAGTCTATAAAACTTATAAACGTATCAGAAGAAACTTTAAATGGAAAGGAATGCTCAAAGACATTCACAAGCATATCAAAAATTGCATTAAGTGTAGAAAAAATAAGCATAGTAGAATCACCAAGATGCCGATGGTAATAAGTTCCATTGCAGCGAGGCCATTCGATAAGGTTTATCTCGACATAGTGGGCCCGCTACCAGAAACCACTAAGGGAAATAAGTACATACTTACCCTACTGGATGATGCAATTAGAGTTTTCGATTGCATACCGTTGACTAATGGAGAAGCCATCACGGTAGCCGAAGGATTTTATAAATTAATGATGAAATATAAGATACCCAAAGCTGTCGTCACTGATCAGGGAGCAAATTTTACCAGTAATTTGTTTAAACGACTTTGCAAGCTATTCAAAGTGAGAAAGTTGCAGACCACAGCCTACCATCCACAGGCAAATGGCGCTCTTGAAAGAGCACACGGACCCCTGTTGAGTATTTGAGAAGTTTGGTGGACGAAAATGTAGCCGAATGGGACCAGTGGCTCGAGGAATCAGTCCATGTTCACAACCATTCAACTCATGTTGGTGGAAAACATACACCGATGGAGGCTCTATGGGGATTTTACGACCCGCCACCAAACAATCTAAAACGACAGCCTGAACCCATCTATAACTATGACGATTTTGTAAGCATTCGTAGAAGAAGAATGCAAATACTGCACAAGCGTGTTAGGGAGGAGCTTCTTAAAAGCAAGCTAAAGTCTAAGGAATATTACGATAAAAATACCCGTAGCATTGTACTGCATGTAGGAGACCAAGTCTTACTAAAAAATGCAGTTAAAAAGAATAAATTATCACCAGTTTGGACTGGGCCGTACATAGTAAAACAGGTTAATAATGATGTAAACTGCACGATCCAAATTGGTCGGAAGTTACGAAGGGTGCATAATAATAGGTTAAAATTATTTTAGTTAAAAATAAGTTATATTTACGATTTTGGGGATTAGCAGAATTTAATTGTTACTTCCTTATTACCCACAGGGAACATTAATATGGCTGTGGGCGGCCATACATCTAGCGAACTCACAAGCTGCTATAGAGACTCTCACCCCCACAGGCGTATTATTTGAACCACTCAATCCGGCGTACTTATACACGAAGACCTGGGGTTTTTAGACCAAAATTCAAATCACTGAAGAAACGGAGGCGTTGGAATTTATTAACCGCTGCGAAGACACAGTGGAACGTCTCTGTCACGTACAAAGAAGCACCGAGGAAAGAGACTCGTGTTATACGTGGAAAATAGACTTAGATCGGCAGGTAGATAAGATTAAGAATAGGTTAAGAGATACAAATTTTTATTTATTAAATCGAAATAGGCGGTCATTAGCAAATATAGTAGGCAGGTTTTCAAATTTCTTATTTGGTACTATGGATGATAGGGATGCTCAAACCATTTACAAAAAACTAAAAGACCTTGACAGCCAAAATTCAGAGAACATACATTTAATGGAAAAACAAGTCAGCATAGTGAAGGCAAAATTTAATGCCTTTGACCAAACATTCCAAAACATAAAGCATTACCAAAACAGCCTAGATGAACGTTTTAAGGACTTCATAGACCAAGTACAGAACTCCACGAATGAAATCAAGACAGAACTCAAATCAGTCCACATTAAAGCCGACACCAATGGACTTCTTATATATATTCTACACCAACTCCAGGAGATACATCAACGTCTAACAGACGAATATATGGTAATAAATGCTCTACACCAACACTCATTACAGGGTATGGGAATTATTCTTCTAGATTTTAAACTGGTAAGTCATATAGTTCAAGTAGATAGCGTCCAGAAGGGAAAAGAATACTTTATCAGAATTACACTACCTCTACCAGAAGACACTATTTTTACAATAAACAAAGTCTACTTGCTACCCACACCGATCTCACTGGCGAAATCAGCTATCTTAGATATCAAAGCAAATTATTTTTTAAATAATACAAAAGCGCAGAGATATGTAGAACTGTCCAGTGCAGATTACCGGGAACACTGCAAGAAGACAACATCTGCTAGTAGCAAGATACACATTTGTTTCCAAACCGTACCTAAGGGAATAAGTTTCAGTAAGTCTAACTGTCTCATGGGTTTGTTCAATAATCCCTCTCCGGGACCGCTCCTTGTACCCATAGAATTATGGAAAATAATATGAATTTACTTACAAAAATGGTTAGACCGAACTCTTGGCTATTTGTAGCCACGCAGGAAGAAACACTTTCTTGTAATTGTAGTAATCAGTTCAACCACATGACCCTAAAGGGTTCTGGAATACTCTCACTAACCCAACCATGCATATTTACACTAAATGAACACGAGATACCCTATGAGAGTAGTGTCAGCTATCACACACCCATACACCAACCTGAGCTGCAAAATTTCCCCAAAATCAACCTAGAAGAGATGTTTAGGGAAACCCCACAAGTAAAATTTGGAAATAAAACAGGTCTAAAAATAAATACCTCCGGAAATCACAATAAAGAGCTCTTGAAGACAAGTAAAGATCTTGAAGAACTACAACAAGAATTGCGGAAAACTGTAGAAAAAAGGGAACATGAAAAACTCAGTATACAAACATATACTAACACTGGAATTATGGTAACATTTTCTATTGCTCTAATTCTTTTTCTAATTATAAGATATATTAAAAACAAAGGTCAGAATAAAGCATCTGTCCAAGCCCCCAACATACAAATCCAACGCAGGCAAACCCTCACTATGAGTAGAGTTGACACACATAACCTGGACAAAAAATCACCCCCAGTCAAAAGTCAAAATGGGAAACAGCCACCCATACATGAAATTCACACCGTCTCTAATCAAATCCCAGAAACGGACGAGCCAAACCCAAACATTAATCAAATAATAACACTCCATCCTAGTATTGAAAATTCGCATTCATCAAACGACCCAAGCGAATCATACCTTTACAAGGTTTGAAAAAATTATCACTGCCTATGAGAAATTTGTTTTATTACTTCATTTTTTTTTTACCAACTTTAAATTGTTTTTATTTTTTTTTACGACCATCAAATTGAAAGAATTAAAAGCCGATAAGATTAGTCAACAAAATTAAAAAAAAAAAATGTTTATATGTACTCGTATATACATATGTAATAATAACACTCAGTATGTACAATGTCAAGTTCAAAAAAAAAAAACAAAGACGGAAATGTTTGACGTAGGTAAGAAATTTGACCGCCAATGCAAAGGAAAAAAAAACAAGAAGTTTGTTAGTAATAATGATTTCATATATGTGTATAGCATTTTAAAAGTTCAATTTCATGTAATAATGATTTTTTTTTTACAAATATATGTACATAATTAAGAACTAAATAATAGAGACTATGTCGAATTAGATATTAGGGTAAAAAAAAAAAAAAAACATATAATAATATGTAATAAGTAATATGCATGTTAAGCAAAATAAAATTATAATGGTCCAGAGCTTCTCGAACGCCTCTGTCACGACGACGGCGTCTTCGCAAGGGGGAGGAATGTTGTGAAAATAATATTTGTAGATCGAACGCAATGCAATGTGATGACACTCATCAGCTGCACCATTTCATGATGACCCATTAAGCGCCGCTATGAATTGTGTAGGTAGCTATGAGGTAATCGCAATGCATTTGCGGAACTAAAGTGAATATATGTAATCACAGTGACCACGAATTTAAGCGGCACTGTTTTGAAATTGTACACCTGTGGTCAGTGAGTAAAAAATATTACTCAATGGCCCGGTAGTATATTAATTCATTGTTTTAAGTAGAATAAAAACAAAAATAAAAATGAAGAAAAGAAGCGACGACGCAGAGGTAGGCGAGTAGTAGAGGAGAGTTTTGTTCTGACCACTCGCGCGTACAGAAGTGTCAAATTACTTATCTTTCGGTAAATCACTGATAACAACCTTATTACTCATCTGTGAACAGTAGTAATTGTATTAATAAATGCCATAAAAAATAAGTCAAGTGGTTTTGTTTTTTGGTGATCGAAGTGCAAGAGAACATTCTCCAGTGTTGTGGTAGTTACATTGAGCAGTCGCTCAAATTAACCCAACATAAATTGGCGCAGCCGGTAGGATCAAGGAAGCTTGGTTAAATAAACAACCGTAAACGCTTTAAAAGCCTTGATCCTATACGAACAAAAAGGGGTACCTGTGACAAAGAGCCATATAAAACGGCCAAGTCACCCCCAACGCTCGGGGTAGATAGCATCTTTAGGCGCCTCTGCTCCAGGCGGGCAAGCGTTCACCCCTGTTAGATAAGAAGGCAACAAGGAATTCTGGCCAGTAACACATCATAGCCAGAAGAAGTCAACGTCACCTCCAATTCGATCTCATCAGCAGCAACAAAATCATCAGTAGCAGAAAAACTTCGTTCCTGTGTTGAAAGGGAAAACGAAGACGGCTTTAAGCCCCCCTTTCAGCAGATCCAGGGGAATTTAAGAAGGCCTAGGGCCCCCCCGGCAGCGATACAACAGCAGACGAAAGTATTACAGTAAATTGGACAATAAAGAAACAGGAAAGTCATCACTACGAGGAGATGGGCAACAATAAATGCTCTAAGTTAATTAAGGTAAAAATTCACTTCATTCTTTAGTTAAATCTATTTAGAAAAGATATACTTAGATTAAGCTTTATTACACGTATATAGAAGTATATACTATTAAATTATAAGTTTTTTCTCCTCAAGAAAAGTATTAGAATATTATTATTTAAAAGAAAAAAATTTAAGAAAAACAATTGGTATAGATTTATGATTTTTATGAGTGAAAATTCTTTCAATTTGATCGGTTATAAGAGTGATATTTAATTAAGAACGGCAAGAATTGATATTAGGCGTGATAATTTAAAAAAAAAAAATTTTTTTGTGTAATTCACCTTGATGACTATAGATCAAGTTAGTCACTTTAAATGTGACACTAGTCAGTTGTCAACTTCCCGTTGATTTTTTTTTTTAATTCAAATGCGAATACTAGATCGTGGCGGTCCGATATCTCACTTGTAAATGGTTGGCCGCACTTCCACTAATTGCAAAAAAAAAAAAAAAAAAAATTTTGATATAATTCAGAATCCTGTCTAAAAGTCCATTTTCAAACGAAGTAACAGTGAATTACATACATACATACGGTTCACAAATAAATGTTTCATTGAAATTTCTTTAATCCGGAAAATGGTAGATATTTCACTTTAAGTGTGATATTTGTTTTATCCATTCGCAAGTACGTGTTGAAATCATTTTGTTTGATTTCCGTTTCGGTTGTTGGTCTCGTTCTAGAATTTCTCCGGTTAATGTCAAAATTTAGTAGCGTTGCGTGTGATATTGTGTAAAATTGTGTTAGTGATAGAAAAAAAAGTGCAGTGTGAGACCAAAATCGATTCCAGGTAAGACATTTAATGTCGCAAGAAACATCAGATGACCCAAGATCACCCAACGCGACTTTTAGCAGTCCACCAAAAAGCCATTCCACGCCAGTGACGAGAGATCAGAGCGAGTATCCGTTCTATGTATTGAGTTCTGCTCAAAAGAAATTCTGGAAGAAAATCAACTTTTTTTCCTTCGAGAACACCAGCCCGTCTGTTAGTACAGAGGACACTAGTTCAAGAACTGATTGTGGAACTTCGGAAACAGCAGAGGATAAGTTAATTGTGTCAGAACTGGACGAGAATAAACCAGTTATCCCCAAACCAATAGAGGAGAAGTGTATCATTACGGAAACTACTGAGGATAGAAGGCCCATTATTGAGAAAGTGGATGTGGAAACTCAGACCAGGGATACAATAACGGAATTGATGTCCTTAAGATCCGGAGGGAGGTATCGACAATCCTTGGACGCACTACCATCAATCCAAGAAGAAGAAGAAGAACTACGGAGTCAATCTTTGGAACAGCCAGAAGACAATATCAGTGAAGAGCAACAACAACAGCAACACAGTCAATCTTGGAATAGTTCTGTGCAGCTAGACGAGTTAACCAGTGAAAAGAGCTCATCGGAAAACTCAATTTTAGAAATGGAGCCACCAGTGGATATAATTAAAATTAATCAATTAATATTTAATAGTGTACCAATTTTAATGGGCGAAATAGGTCCCAACTTAGTTCCAGAAATAAATATATTCATCAATTGTTGTAAGCATGTTATTAATTGTCTAACCGAAAGTGAAATTCCAGTATTCCTTAAATTGCTTCCAACGCGCTTCAGAGGCAGGGCGGCAACTGTTCTGGAAGGTACAGGTTTCAATAACTTCCAGCAATTGGAGACCCAGATCCAAAATAAATTAGTAAATACAAAGAGCTACGTGGCTCTTGTAAATGAACTTAGGGTGTTGTTTCAATTACCAGCAGAAACTTTGACAAGCTATGCTCAAAGGATAAAAACATTATTTAAAAGCTGCGTTTCTAAAATCCCTGATCGACACTCTGGCACAGCAGCAGAGGCAGTAAAAAGGGATTTAGAGGAAACAGCCATATATGTATTTAAGACAGGTATAATCAACCCAAACCACAGAATGTTTCTCTTATAGGACTCTGGTGAGAGTTTAGCATCAGTAGTCGAAAAAGCTGAAAAGCTAGAAGAAGCCGAAAGACAAACACTGTCGATTTTACAAAATCCTTTAGGTATATCATTGGCCCAACCAGTAATTGATAGTTATCCAGTCAATACTACTTGGATGCCTATCAGAGGTCCACCAATGCAAAACCCACCTCAAAATAGGTATTATAATAATTTCGCCCCAAGTTCAAGGAATCAGTATGATAATACCAAAAGCTATCACCCCCGAATTAAATGTACTTATTGTAATAAAAACAATCATACGTTTTCGGAGTGCTACCAAAGGAAGAATGTGACTTCTGGTAATAGTTATCAGAATTCTGCGTACGCTTCTCGAAACAATAACAGGGATAGTAAGACTCAAAATCGGCAGATAAACCTAGTACAAAATAGCAGGTCTGCTGAAGGTGGTGCAATAAAATGTGATTTTTGTCAAAGAAGAGGTCACAATACAAACCAGTGCCGAGCAAAGCAAGACTGGGAAAGTAGGTCGACTCAAAATAACCACCAGTTTTCGGAAAACTAAATAAGGACTTGCGAGGACACCGCGGAAGTCCAAACGTTAGTAAAGAAAATCGGTGTCAGCCCTCCCAAGTTCCTAAATGTTCAGTTAAATTACCCTTGGATATAGCAGCTAAGTCCTCGGTAGAACTATTAGTCGACACGGGAGCTGACGTGAGCCTATTAAAAAAATCCATGTTACAAGGAGAGAAAATAATAAATACTCAGGAAAAAACGCAACTGAGCAGTATTTTTGGAAAGGGACAGACAATTGGAACATGTACAGGAAAATTTCAGCTAGAAACTCCTCAAACATGTAAATTTCACGTAATTAAAGATAGTGAAAATGTCCCATATGATGGAATACTTGGAAATAATTTTCTATTAAATAAATGTAATATAAAGGGTCCAGATGGAATATTAGAATTTCCAGCGACACCTACAAATTTAGCAACATTTTCAGTGCCACTTAATATGAACTGCAAGTTTCGCGACTCTAAGGACTTAAAAACGACACTAAATTCACCTATTAGCAGGTCTACGGTCCAAGCCCAAAAGGAAAAGCCTGGAAAGCCGCAACCTATGGAAATGGAAAACACCACTCAGATCTCCGAGAGAAAGTGGTCCATTCCGCATAAAGGTGAACAATCTGAACGGAAGCAAGCAAAGGGACTTAAGGTTAGAACGAAGATTCTAGTTCCAGCACGCTCAGAAAAATTAGTGCCAATTCCTATTAGAGACAACGGCGAATTTGTTTGTTTATCAAAAGAAGTGAGTGAAGGTGTTTTTTCAGGAAATTGTTTAACAAGACCATGGAAAGGTAGAGTTGTGTTGCCTATTACTAACGTCAATAATACTGATCAGGTATTAGATAACATGGAAATTGATCTTCACCCAATAGAAAATTATCATATTCTAACATTAAACGAAATGAACTGGGAAAAACCCAAAATAAAAACCGAAGAGAGTAAGACCTTTGGAAGCAGAAAACATGCGTTTATTAACAATCGAGACAGGAAACGAATCGAAATTCTGAAAGAGCAAATCAATATGGATACAGATGCCAATCAGGAAGAAAAAAATGCTGTCCTCGAAATATGTTATGAATATAACAATATCTTTCTTCTACCAGGAGATAAATTGAGTTATACGGGCTCAATAAAACACGAGATTCCAATTAAGCAAGATTGTCCCCCTCTCAATCAGAAAATGTATAGACTACCGGAGAAGCAAAGAAATATCATCCATGAACAAGTTGAAGAAATGCTTGAAAATGATATAGTAGTACCTAGCACTAGTCCATGGAATTCGCCACTCTTAGTTGTTCCGAAAAAGGCTGGAATAAATGGAGAAAAACAATGGCGTGTTGTGGTAGATTTCAGAAGGCTAAATGAAATCACGATTGGAGATGCCTTCCCTTTACCCAGAATTGAAGATATCTTCGATCAATTGGGGCATTCAAGGTACTTTACCACGCTTGACCTGGCCAGTGGTTATCATCAAGTGCTAGTGGAGGAGAAAGACCAACCTAAAACCGCTTTCAGTACTCCACACGGGCATTTTGAATTTAAAAGGATGCCTTTTGGGTTGAAAAGCGCACCTGCTACATTTCAACGATTAATGAACCATGTGCTAACTGGTTTGCAGGGTTTTAAGTGCTTCGTATATTTAGACGACATTGTAATTTACGGGAAAAACTTGTCGGATCATAACGCTAAACTTAGGGAGGTACTCAAAAGACTTCAGCTAAATAACTTAAAACTAAAAATAGAAAAATGTCAGTTCTTGAGAAAGGAAGTAATCTATCTGGGACATAAGTGTTCCAGAGAAGGAGCCTTGCCAGATCCCTCAAAGGTAAGCTGCGCTCAAAGCTTCCCCCAGCCCAAGACAGTAAGGCAGGTACAATCCTTCCTTGGGTTGGCTAATTATTATAGGAAATTTATTCCAGAGTTCTCTAAAATAGCAGAACCCCTCAATAAACTCCTACGAAAAAATGTAAAATTCAAATGGACGGATCAATGTGAAAATTCTTTTAAAAACCTTAAGAACAAGCTAATCTCACCCCCTATTTTAGTTTACCCCGATTTAGATAAACCATTCTCCTTAACTACGGATGCTAGCGGAGAAGCTTTGGGTGCAGTGTTATCCCAAGGAGATGTGGGGAACGATCGGCCCATTGCTTACGCAAGCAGGAGTTTGAATAAAGCCGAGAGAAATTATTCCGCCACAGAAAAAGAAATGCTGGCAATAGTCTGGGCTACAAGAAATTTTCGGTGTTATTTGTATGGTAGAAAATTTACTATTTACACTGATCACAAGCCACTTAAGGGAATCTACAGTACCAAAGATCCTGGCTCGCGATTACTAAGATTTCGCCATAAACTCTCTGAGTATGATTATATCATAGAGTATAAACCAGGTAGGCTCAAACGTAACGCTGACGCATTAAGCAGAATCCAGAGTTCTAGTGAGATGGAGTGCAATAAGAACGAAGTTCCGCAGACAATGATAACTAAAGCACAAGTCCACCAGCAAAGAGTTACAGATGATAAGGAATATAAACCCAATCCCGCATGCATGGCCATTACCAGAGCGCAAAGCAGAGCTAAAGGAGACCACACAAGTTTTTCTGAAAGACAAGATGACTCGCCCAAAAATAAGTCTAGTTGTATTGGAGAGGACTCAGAAACTAATTCAGTTAGTTCCCAAGAGTCCAAGATTGACGAAAGTGTGCAAATACTTGGTAACCGGAATGAGATCGAGACCATTCTTCGGGATTACCATAACGCACCTTTAGGAGGTCATCTGGGAGTCTATAAAACTTATAAACGTATCAGAAGAAACTTTAAATGGAAAGGAATGCTCAAAGACATTCACAAGCATATCAAAAATTGCATTAAGTGTAGAAAAAATAAGCATAGTAGAATCACCAAGATGCCGATGGTAATAAGTTCCATTGCAGCGAGGCCATTCGATAAGGTTTATCTCGACATAGTGGGCCCGCTACCAGAAACCACTAAGGGAAATAAGTACATACTTACCCTACTGGATGATGCAATTAGAGTTTTCGATTGCATACCGTTGACTAATGGAGAAGCCATCACGGTAGCCGAAGGATTTTATAAATTAATGATGAAGTATAAGATACCCAAAGCTGTCGTCACTGATCAGGGAGAAAATTTTACCAGTAATTTGTTTAAACGACTTTGCAAGCTATTCAAAGTGAGAAAGTTGCAGACCACAGCCTACCATCCACAGGCAAATGGCGCTCTTGAAAGAGCACACGGACCCCTGTTGAGTATTTGAGAAGTTTGGTGGACGAAAATGTAGCCGAATGGGACCAGTGGCTCGAGGAAGCAGTCCATGTTCGCAACCATTCAACTCATGTTGGTGGAAAACATACACCGATGGAGGCTCTATGGGGATTTTACGACCCGCCACCAAACAATCTAAAACGACAGCCTGAACCCATCTATAACTATGACGATTTTGGAAGCATTCGTAGAAGAAGAATGCAAATACTGCACAAGCGTGTTAGGGAGGAGCTTCTTAAAAGCAAGCTAAAGTCTAAGGAATATTACGATAAAAATACCCGTAGCATTGTACTGCATGTAGGAGACCAAGTCTTACTAAAAAATGCAGTTAAAAAGAATAAATTATCACCAGTTTGGACTGGGCCGTACATAGTAAAACAGGTTAATAATGATGTAAACTGCACGATCCAAATTGGTCGGAAGTTACGAAGGGTGCATAATAATAGGTTAAAATTATTTTAGTTAAAAATAAGTTATATTTACGATTTTGGGGATTAGCAGAATTTAATTGTTACTTCCTTATTACCCACAGGGAACATTAATATGGCTGTGGGCGGCCATACATCTAGCGAACTCACAAGCTGCTATAGAGACTCTCACCCCCACAGGCGTATTATTTGAACCACTCAATCCGGCGTACTTATACACGAAGACCTGGGGTGTTTATACCAAAATTCAAATCACTGAAGAAACGGAGGCGTTGGAATTTATTAACCGCTGCGAAGACACAGTGGAACGTCTCTGTCACGTACAAAGAAGCACCGAGGAAAGAGACTCGTGTTATACGTGGAAAATAGACTTAGATCGGCAGGTAGATAAGATTAAGAATAGGTTAAGAGATACAAATTTTTATTTATTAAATCGAAATAGGCGGTCATTAGCAAATATAGTAGGCAGGTTTTCAAATTTCTTATTTGGTACTATGGATGATAGGGATGCTCAAACCATTTACAAAAAACTAAAAGACCTTGACAGCCAAAATTCAGAGAACATACATTTAATGGAAAAACAAGTCAGCATAGTGAAGGCAAAATTTAATGCCTTTGACCAAACATTCCAAAACATAAAGCATTACCAAAACAGCCTAGATGAACGTTTTAAGGACTTCATAGACCAAGTACAGAACTCCACGAATGAAATCAAGACAGAACTCAAATCAGTCCACATTAAAGCCGACACCAATGGACTTCTTATATATATTCTACACCAACTCCAGGAGATACATCAACGTCTAACAGACGAATATATGGTAATAAATGCTCTACACCAACACTCATTACATCCTTTAATTTTATCCGCAAACGATTTAGTCCAAATTTATAAAGAAATTAGTGCGCAGGGTATGGGAAATATTCTTCTAGATTTTAAACTGGTAAGTCATATAGTTCAAGTAGATAGCGTCCAGAAGGGAAAAGAATACTTTATCAGAATTACACTACCTCTACCAGAAGACACTATTTTTACAATAAACAAAGTCTACTTGCTACCCACACCGATCTCACTGGCGAAATCAGCTATCTTAGATATCAAAGCAAATTATTTTTTAAATAATACAAAAGCGCAGAGATATGTAGAACTGTCCAGTGCAGATTACCGGGAACACTGAAAGAAGACAACATCTGCTAGTAGCAAGATACACATTTGTTTCCAAACCGTACCTAAGGGAATAAGTTTCAGTAAGTCTAACTGTCTCATGGGTTTGTTCAATAATCCCTCTCCGGGACCGCTCCTTGTACCCATAGAATTATGGAAAATAATATGAATTTACTTACAAAAATGGTTAGACCGAACTCTTGGCTATTTGTAGCCACGCAGGAAGAAACACTTTCTTGTAATTGTAGTAATCAGTTCAACCACATGACCCTAAAGGGTTCTGGAATACTCTCACTAACCCAACCATGCATATTTACACTAAATGAACACGAGATACCCTATGAGAGTAGTGTCAGCTATCACACACCCATACACCAACCTGAGCTGCAAAATTTCCCCAAAATCAACCTAGAAGAGATGTTTAGGGAAACCCCACAAGTAAAATTCGGAAATAAAACAGGTCTAAAAATAAATACCTCCGGAAATCACAATAAAGAGCTCTTGAAGGCAAGTAAAGATCTTGAAGAACTACAACAAGAATTGCGGAAAACTGTAGAAAAAAGGGAACATGAAAAACTCAGTATACAAACATATACTAACACTGGAATTATGATAACATTTTCTATTGCTCTAATTCTTTTTCTAATTATAAGATATATTAAAAACAAAGGTCAGAATAAAGCATCTGTCCAAGCCCCCAACATACAAATCCAACGCAGGCAAACCTTCACTATGAGTAGAGTTGACACACATAACCTGGACAAAAAATCACCCCCAGTCAAAAGTCAAAATGGGAAACAGCCACCCATACATGAAATTCACACCGTCTCTAATCAAATCCCAGAAACGGACGAGCCAAACCCAAACATTAATCAAATAGTAACACTCCATCCTAGTATTGAAAATTCGCATTCATCAAACGACCCAAGCGAATCATACCTTTACAAGGTTTGAAAAAATTATCACTGCCTATGAGAAATTTGTTTTATTACTTCATTTTTTTTTTACCAACTTTAAATTGTTTTTATTTTTTTTTACGACCATCAAATTGAAAGAATTAAAAGCCGATAAGATTAGTCAACAAAATTAAAAAAAAAAAATGTTTATATGTACTCGTATATACATATGTAATAATAACACTCAGTATGTACAATGTCAAGTTCAAAAAAAAAAATCAAAGACGGAAATTTTTGACGTAGGTAAGAAATTTGACCGCCAATGCAAAGGAAAAAAAACAAGAAGTTTGTTAGTAATAATGATTTCATATATGTGTATAGCATTTTAAAAGTTCAATTTCATGTAATAATGATTTTTTTTTTACAAATATATGTACATAATTAAGAACTAAATAATAGAGACTATGTCGAATTAGATATTAGGGTAAAAAAAAAAAAAAAACATATAATAATATGTAATAAGTAATATGCATGTTAAGCAAAATAAAATTATAATGGTCCAGAGCTTCTCGAACGCCTCTGTCACGACGACGGCGTCTTCGCAAGGGGGAGGAATGTTGTGAAAATAATATTTGTAGATCGAACGCAATGCAATGTGATGACACTCATCAGCTGCACAATTTCATGATGACCCATTAAGCGCCGCTATGAATTGTGTAGGTAGCTATGAGGTAATCGCAATGCATTTGCGGAACTAAAGTAAATATATGTAATCACAGTGACCACGAATTTAAGCGGCACTGTTTTGAAATTGTACACCTGTGGTCAGTGAGTAAAAAATATTACTCAATGGCCCGGTAGTACATTAATTCATTGTTTTAAGTAGAATAAAAACAAAAATAAAAATGAAGAAAAGAAGCGACGAGGCAGAGGTAGGCGAGTAGTAGAGGAGAGTTTTGTTCTGACCACTCGCGCGTACAGAAGTGTCAAATTACTTATCTTTCGGTAAATCACTGATAACAACCTTATTACTCATCTGTGAACAGTAGTAATTGTATTAATAAATGCCATAAAAAATAAGTCAAGTGGTTTTGTTTTTTGGTGATCGAAGTGCAAGAGAACATTCTCCAGTGTTGTGGTAGTTACATTGAGCAGTCGCTCAAATTAACCACAAGGCGATAACAAAAACTCTAGTGGCTATAAAAGAGTTCGAATCATTTGTATGGCAGTGGGAAACTATATGAATGGTGATAATAAAATTACATTGTAATCTAGTTTTGTATTGCAGCTGCATACTAGGTATATGAATTTGTTTACAAGAAGTGTGATGATATTAAATTACATATTGTTACTTTGATTGGAGAAAACTGCGGTATCTGAGCGCGGGTAGGGAAGCTTGTGATATGATTGTTTCGATGTTCTATAAAAGAGTTAAGTTCATTTGTTTATAAATAGTACTAGTGTTTATAAAATGAAATATTTACAAGATTTTTGCAAACGTAATGTTTGTTTTGGTGAGATATGTGGAGAAAAAGTTCAATTTATAAAAAAGAGTTCAGATCATTTCTGAAAACGATTCTGGATCGTCAAGATGTGTGAGGTAAGATTTAGTCTAATTTTAAAATAATTAATTTAAATTTTTTTTAATTACAACAGCAACAACAACGGCAACAACAGCAGCAGCAGAAAGATCAGCAAGCTGAGGCGGTAAGCATCCACAATTATAAATAATATGTTAATAATAATTTCGCATAATTCATATACAATGCATGGATTGTATATGATGCATGGATTGTTAAATCGCAGTGATAGCTTCTATTACAACTTGGGTCATACGTTTGCTGCTGTGAATAGGATAATGAAGCATGACAAAATGAAGCTGAAGGAGGAGAAACAAAGAAAAAAAAGAAGAGCTTCGTGCACTTGAATTTAAACTATCAAAATTAAAGAAACATATGAGTAATTAAAAAATTTGATAATTTTTCAAATAATTAAAGTGTAGTGATGTGGAAAAAAAATATTTTCTTTTATTTTATTTTCTTAAATAAATAAATAATGATCAACTAATGATAAAATAAACTTTTCAGATGTTATGTTTAGCTCCAACTTCCGCTAAGGCTGAATTTGTGTACATTATTACACCATGCTGATATCTACAACTCCCCAGGGTAACTTGAATTATTAATAATATTAACTATATCTGAAAAGGTAAAATCGCTAATATCTCAAAAACCAGAGCCCGTAGAGGATTTCTGATGAAAATTTGATTCCCATCTAACCCCCTACCCCACTAACACCATCTAGAATCCATTGGCATGAACAAAAATTTCCTACTATTAAC
Source organism: Dioctria rufipes (assembly GCA_963924295.1). NCBI lineage: Eukaryota > Metazoa > Arthropoda > Insecta > Diptera > Asilidae > Dioctria > Dioctria rufipes. The sequence goes on along the minus strand of OZ002743.1, from coordinate 111,712,490 downwards.
TTTAATTATTACTAATATTAGTTCAAAACCAAAAGCCTACATTTAGGCACTCAAGAAAAATTATATTCAAAAAAGCCTACATTTAGGCGCAGCATCTAATGAGCAAAAAGCTTGCATTATTACTAATATTAACTATATTTAAAAAGGTAAAATCGCTAATATCTCGAAAAGCATAGCCCGTAGAGGATTTCTAACAAAAATTTTATCCCCCCTCTAACACCTTTAGAATCTATTGGCATGAACAAAACTATCCTAGCTACCTTGAGTTATTAATAATATCAACTATATCTGCAAAGGTAAAATCGCTAATATCTTGAAAACCAGAGCCTGTAGAGGATTTCTGATGAAAATTTCGTCCCCCCTAATACCCCCACCACAACCATCTAGAATCCACTGGCATGAACAAAAATGTCTTACTATTAACTTTAATTATTACTAATATTAGTTCAAAATCAAAAGCCTACATTTAGGCGCTCAAGAAAAATCATATTATAAAAAGCCTACATTTAAGAGCAGCACCACATGAGCAAAAAAACTTGAATTATTACTGATATTAACTACATCTAAAAAGGTAAAATCGCTAATATCTCGAAAACCATAGCCCGTAGAAGATTTATAACGAAAATTTTATCCCCCCTCTAAGCCACGCCCCTCTAACACCTTCTAGAATCTATTGGCATGAACAAAACTATCCTAGCTACCTTGAATTATTAATAATATTAAATATATCTGCAATCGTAAATCGCTAATATCTCGAAAACCAGAGCCCGTAGAGGATTTCTGATGAAAATTTCGTCCCCCCTAATGCCAGCACTACAACCATCTAGAATCCATTGGCATGAACAAAAATTTCCTACTATTAACTTTATTATTACTAATATTAGTTCAAAACCAAAAGCTTACATTTAGGCGCTAAAGAAAAATCATATTAAAAAAAGCCTACGTTTAGGCGCACCACCCCATGAGCAAAAAAAAAAACTTGAATTATTACTAGTATTAACTATATCTAAAAAGGTAAAAATGCTAATATCTCGAGAACCATAGCCCGTAGAGGATTTCTAACAAAAATTTTATTCCCCCTCTAAGCCACGCCCCTCTAACACCTTCTAGAATCTATTGGCATGAACAAAACTATCCTAGCTACCTTGAATTATTAATAATATTAAATATATCTGCAATCGTAAAATCGCTAATATCTCGAAAACCAGAGCCCGTAGAGGATTTCTGATGAAAATTTCGTCCCCCCTAATGCCAGCACTACAACCATCTAGAATCCATTGGCATGAACAAAAATTTCCTACTATTAACTTTAATTATTACTAATATTAGTTCAAAACCAAACGCTACATTTAGGCGCTCAAGAAAAATCATATTAAAAAAAGCCTACGTTTAGACGCAGCACCCCCATGAGCAAAAAAACTTGAATTATTACAAATATTAACTATATCTAAAAAGGTAAAATCGCTTATATCTCGAAAACCATAGCCCATAGAGGATTTCTGATGAAAATTTCGTTCCCCCTCTAACCCCTGACCAATAACACCTTCTAGAATCTATTGGCATGAACAAAACTATCCTAGGTAGCTTGAATTTTTAATAATATTAACTATATCTGAAAAGATGAAATCGCTAATATCTCGAAAACCAAAGCCCGTAGAGTATTTCTGATGAAAATTTCGTCCCACCTAATACCATCATCCCAACCATCTAGAATCCATTGGCATGAACAAAAATTTCCTAGCGTTAACTTTAATTATTACTAATATTAGTTCAAAACCAAAAGCCTACATTTAGGCGCACCACATATCTATCCAAGAAAACCGTAGTACCGGAGCATGCTGGTAGTACCTACTAATGCCGCTAGGGTGCAGTCAAGACCAAATGACACATCCCGGTAGTACCGGCTAATCGCGCTAGGGCGCAGTCGAGGCTCAATGGTGCACCCAAGACACAATGGTGTATCCCAGACGCAAACGAATACAACCAAGACACGAACATACATTTAGTATGGGCTCAAACCACCTTGCGACGGTGGAGACATCTGTGGTGAAATCCTGGAGGCTTAAAAAAGTGGTCCACGATCGGCATAGATACTTAGCCTTTTGATACTTTCGGCAGTATCATGATTTGTGGTTGGGAGAGACAATAATTTTTTTAGTTGTACGTGGACTAGGATTCGCTTATTTGAGTAGCGTTCCGTTAGGAGTTGCCAAGCTGGTTTATAATTTGCGTCGCATATTTCATAATGCCTGAGCAATTTTTCAGCTTCTCCTATTATTTTAGTTTTTAAAAAATATGATTTGTCAACGTCTCTCAAATTATTGTTATTATGTATTACTGAATTAAATAGATCGTGAAATAATCCACGTCGAATATTTACCATTGAATGTCGGCAGCTTTATTCTAGGAAGTCTTTCGCTATTGCATGACATTTTGCTAGCAGAATTTGTCTGTGTGTAAGGTGGATTGCTGCTTGCTGCTTTGTCAATGTAGTTTTCTTGAACCTCGCTAAATATCTCTCTCGTGAAATAATCTTGCTTTTGCTTAGCTCTTTGACCTCGAGTTGGGACTCAATCAACTCTGACACAGAGTCAATGGTTTCGTCACAAACGTCAGATGAGATAGATTCTCCTTCTTTCGGCATTTTGTATTGAGAGGCTTTGAACTGAGTGACACTGTTAAGCAGTGAATTTAATTTTATATTTGACCGACTGAGTTATCCGGCCTTGAAGGGCCAATGTGAGAGCTAGTCTCGGACGTGGGAGGGAGTGCGGGGTTGTAAAGGACAACTCAGTCGTTTTAAAATCCAAATATAAAATTTATTTCAATATAAATATTTCACTGGCTTAAAGTAATATCACAAACAAATTCAATTAAAATTTACAATTCAAAAACTAAAAAACTAACCTACAAACTACTATAAAATTTCAGGCAAATTCAATAAAAAAAAATAAACAAATTAAAATTTAAATATAAAATGTTGTGCCTTCTCGCTCGTTGTTACTTCTGAAAAGGAAGGAGAAGGCAAGAGTTGAGCAACGGTTATCAAAATAAATTTCAATATATATTTTAATTGACAAACTGCCTTTGTTGGTGAGTGAGGGCAAAAAGGCAGCAAAATGCTTCTACAGAAAAACTAATTCAGATTAGTCTCCTGGTGTAGATTTATTGTATCAAAGGTCGTAACAATATGTTTCTATAAAGTAGAAGCCTTTTTATGGTGCGTGAGGGCACAAACGTAGCAAAATACCTCTGCTCGTAAGTGCGGGCACAAGGAAGTAAAGTGCTATAGTCAGTAAAACTAGTCAGATTAGTATCTGACAGTATTCTGAGCATGCGCTGAAATGTAGCAATATGCTAATATAATGAAGAATGCAGATTAATCTCTGCAGCAAAATTATTCTTCTGCTTAGATGTGGACAGGAGATGTTTGCAGATTAATCTCTGCGCAGAATTAATCTTCTGCTTGGGTGTAGGAAGGAGTGTTGCAGATTAATCTCTGCGCAGAATTAAACTTCTGATTTGGTGTGGGACGGAATATTGCAGATTAATTTCTGCGCAGAATTAAACTTCTGCTTAGGTGTGGGATGGAATATTGCAGATTAATCCCTGCGCAGAATAAAACTTCTGCTTAGGTGTAGGATGGAATATTGCAGATTAATCTCTGCGCAGAATTAAACTTCTGCTTAGGTGTGAGATGGAATATTTGAAATGATAGGATTTTCAGATTATTCTCTGAAATATAGAATTAATCTTTTATAATGAGTTTGGGAATATTTTTGTGCTTAGAGAAGTCTCTACATTAGTTGAGCTCTAGACCACAAATGATTTTGTGCTGCAGCTCGTCGGCTTTATATAGCCGCCACATCCAGTTATGAGCTCCCGCCTCTCGGTGTTGCCCTAGCGACGTTTATTGAATTTGATGACTGAGGCGAAATCAAATGATTTGACGTAATGTCAAGATGTGACATTACGAAATGTAAATATACGAGAGGGATGTACACTTTAGGTAAGTTGATGATATTTTTATAGAACTTTGTAATAAATAATGATAATTTTATATGTTTTAGGTGTCAAAACTATTTCTTGGAGTGTTTAGACGTCACTAGGCTAAATTAAGGAAGTTCCCGACAATCAGATAAGTGGTTTTTCTTTTAATATATTTTAGTCTTGAATTCTTTGTGTTTTCTTTTTTTATCAATTTAGGAGATATTGTTTTGGACTGCAGCAAGGGATCAAGGTGTTATTGATGATTTGACTGGGAGATTCTACGAGGGATAATATAGTTGTAGGTGGACTGAACAGATAGCTTTACAGTCTTACAGGCCAAGAAAGGATATGGACAACACTACAATGGCTCAGGTAAATTTTAAAAAAAGGGTAAGAAAATCTTGAAAATAAAAATACATGAAGAGCAAGATGGCAAGAAAATAAAAATTTGATGATAAAAATGTTACTTATAGAAAAATTTCTTTTGAAATCATTGGCAAAAATATAAGCAAGACTAAATAAGTTAGTAAATATAAGCAAGACTAAATAGGTTAGAAGAACATATTATTTGGAAGTGAAAATGTACAAAAGTATGTAATGTAATTAAAAAAATTAATAAATAAATAAAAATAAGTATTAGAGGTAAAGGAAAGTATATTAAATAATTAGACATACGAGCGCTAAGATTGAACAATTGTACAAATGTGTTTATAAATAAGTGCAAAATTGAGAAAGTAATGGTAAGTAGAATGTAAAGATGAAATGCTGAAATAACCCCAAAGACAGGTGCGCGAAAGGGCAGTTTCATAAATTCATCACTGTATACTCTACCTAAAGCAAGCGTCAGACCAATAGTGTGGGTGAGAAAATAATGATAAGCACTCGAGAAAAGTCAACTTTTCACCGTCTATGACTTTCTTATCTACACATATTGACTGGATTCTGAAGATTGATTGGAAAAGAGGAAATGTGTTGATACGGTTTAGGACAGTAGTCAAATGAAAAGGATTGGAATCATCTCCAAAATTTTACTGTGTGTGTCAAGAAGTTGAAGATTAAAGCCAAGTTTATATGACGGCAAACTTTAGACAAATATCCGAATAAGTCAACAAAATTAGAAAACATCCAGAATAATACGCAGTTTCAGAAAGCACGTTACGAGACTTTCAATAGAACAAGTTTATTTCTTTAGGTAAGGGTGGACTCCCAATATAATTGGGAGAACTCCATCGTATATACGGAAATAGCACAACAGAATTTAAAAAGTCAAAGATTCAATGGTCAAAAATCACGCTAGAACACTCCCGTAGAGTAGCCTAACAACGAAAGAGAAAACTTGCTCTGTCCCGCGGATATCGTCCAACGTTTAGTTGCCTCAAGACGGAACCGCACTGCCCGCAGTCATCAAGAAGCAGCCTGGATCAGTCGAAGTAGCATTAATATTATGATATGTATTACTTAACATTGTAAAAAGATAATATCATAACACGATACTAGATCTTACAAAATAATAAGAGTCATATAAGAAATATATGGCGTCATTTCCTAAGCAAAAAATGAGATGAGCGAAAATACAAGTGTAACATTAACAAATAACAAGTAAGAATGATGTGAAAATTGGAATACAAACTGAAATTAAATACACGTAAAACAAATAATTATTATTGAAAGTTGAAAAAAAAAAGATTTTTAGCTCTTCCTGTTTCAGCCATTAGATAAGAAGTATAAGTACTTAGGTAAATTAAACAAAACATCGAAAAGTGGTATTTGTAGAGAAAAGAAAATTTCTTGGAAAGAAATAAGTGTTAAGTTTATTACATAAATCAAGTATATTATAATTTGCCAAATGTTGAGAATTAAAAAACAACACGTAAGGAACAAAAAAAAACACTTCTGTAGTACACTTAAGTGTTCGAATAAACAAATTAAAAACGCGTGAAAGATTAGAAGAAAGGGAATTTATTATAAAATAGTCAGATATGTTATAAACAAAAACCAATGTTAAGAGAAAGAAATCAGCAAAGATAATGTTAAAAAAAAACTGTTTAAAGAAAGTTATACAGGAAAGAAAAAAACATGATAAAAAAATAATAAAAGAAAATATATGGTAAAGAATAAAAAGGGAAAACACTTTTAATATACAAGAAGCACAAAATTATTAATTAAAAATGACCAGTAAAAAAAAATATATATATATATACAATGTATTATGAAATTATTTATGGAGTTTTTTAGGTAAATTTCATGTATGTTTCCCATTATATACGATAATATGATCATGGGTTAAAAAAAATATTTAAGGTATAGTAGTAAACGTTGATCTAAATATAGAAATAAAATAGTTTATTTTAGTAAATTAGTTAAGTTGGGTATTGTGACCTAACTGAGCACTCCGATCTGATTCCTCTTGGGAATCAGTTTTTCTCAGGGGGAGGAATGTCGAGGCCTAATATCCAGTTGGCGGAATTGTGTCATCACGACTCAAGCTGATAGCAAGTGTACGGGTAATTAAGTCATTTGCAATAACCACGCATTTTACTTCGCACAGTGAAATGCCTGGCGATTGCGAATTGTTTACTTAAAAACTGTCGCATCCACTGCTGTTTGTAATTAGGCATTGAGTCATGGTTAAGTAATCCACTTTGCATAGTGGAATACTCAGCTGGGCTTACTGTTGTTTACATACAGTATTGGGGCTTCCAGCTAACGGCAGTGATTGACGTAATACTTTGTGATTAAAATTGCAAGGTATTGCGCTGGTCACTGGGTCAAAGTCGCTTCCGTCTAGTTGTTTAGTGAGGAGCACTGCTGGTTCGGTGGATCAGGTTGCTGAGTTTTTTGGAATTAAATTGAGATAGTTTGTCGGAGAGTGTGTTCTTGTTCGACTTAGTTTAATTAAATAAAGTTTTTATATGTGGATAATGTGTGCATTTTTACTAGGGACACGACACCTTCAGTGTTACCACAATCGGCCCTCCTGATGATTTTTTCGACCTCGAAAATATGTTGGAACGTCTTGTGGAATTTAGCATTTTGGATATCGTCTTAGCGCCTCTTGATTTTATTTATTTGTTTTTTATTTGAATATCATTATCGAATGTCGGAACAATTTTGGCATCTTGATCATATTTGAATTTCATGTTCCACATCTTTGTGTTTTAATAGTACAATTTTTTGAACATAATTGTATTTTAATATCATGGTATCTTGAACATCTTTAAATTTCATCTTGGACATCTTTAAATTTCATTTTGAATTTCATCTTGGACATCTTTAAATTGCATCTTGAACATCCTTAATTTTCATCTTGAACATCTTTAAATTTCATCTTGAACATTTTAAATTTCATCTTGAACATTTTTAAATTTTATTAGTACAATTTTTTGAACATAATTGTAATTCAATATCTTGGTATCTTGAACATAATTGTAATTTAATATCTTGAATTATGAATTTTAAAATATATGTTTAGTTTAATATATGTTTTGGTTAGTAATTTCTGTTTCTTGTTTCGTTTTTTATTTTTTGTTAGTTTATTGGTGAAGCTAATGTAATATTATGATTATTCATTATCAAAACCTAGAAAATCCTCTTCTTCATCACTACTGGTGATTTCGTGCCATCTTTTCATGTTGTCGGCGCTGCTGATGGTGTTTTTAGGACCTTCGTGTGTACCGTATTTTTCTACGTGATATCGGTCATGTTCTACACATTTGGTAATTTTGTATGGACCTAAAAATTTTGTTGACATTTTAGTGTTGTTTATAAATTGACATCTTTTAACTGTAACTAATTCTCCAAGTTGGTATTTTGTTGCAGTTTTTTTATTTTTATTGTATGATCTACGATTTTCTTCTTGAATTTTCTCTATGTTTTTTCTTGCTAGTTCTCTTGACTCTTCCCGATTTTCATCGAATTCTTTTTTAAATTCTTCTTCTATTGTTTGAGCTAGCGTCGTATTTTCATTATTTCTCATATTTGTACCAATTAGTAATTCAAAAGGTGATCTACCAACACTTCTTTGATATGTATCGTTTAAGCACCGTTGTAATTGGCCCGTAAATGTGTACCATTTCGCTGGTTCGTTCATTGATAATTTTGTTAGCACCGGTATTATTATTCTGTTTACTCTTTCTATTTGGCCGTTGCCTCTTGGAATACCTGTAGCAATTAATAGATGTATTATATTTCGTTGTTGGCAGTAATCTTTGAAATCGTGGGATGTAAAAGCAGATCCTCTGTCAATGACGATTCTGTGTGGGTTTCCAAATATGTCTTGTTGATGTTGTAATTTTTGAATAGTTTCTGCTGATGTTGTGGTTTTTGTTGGATAGATCCAGCAAAATTTGGAATAAACGTCAATTATACACGGTATATATACGTATTTTTTAGTTGTGCTAGTCATCGGTCCTAAATGATCGATGTGATATGTATCTAGTGGGTTTTCATTTTTGCATATAGGGTTTAAATAACCCTCTTGTTTGCCTAATACATTTCACGCAGTTTTTTCTAACATTTTCGATTTTCTCTTTTAGATGTGGTATGTGATATTCATGTTTTATTAAGTCTTCCATTTTTGTATAACCAAAGTGACCATCATCGTGGATTTTTTTAATTATTGCGTATTGCTTACAATTCGGAACACATAATACTTTATTGTCTATAGTCTCTTTATATAAAGTATCATTTATCATTTATTTTAAAATAACTGTCATAACTTTCGTTCGTTTCTAATAGTTTTGTAATTAGTTTTAAATTTTTATCTGTGTTTTGCGCGTTTTTTATTTTATTTATAAATTCGTTTATGATTACCATAATTATAGGGTTTCTGCTTAGAGCGTCTGCAGGTCTCCAGGTTTGTGTTCTAACGTATAGTCGAATTCTTGGAGTACTAATACCCATCATGCTATTCTTGGAATTATGTTTTGCTTTCCATCGTCTGCTTAAAAGCAGAACAATCTGTTATTATTTTAAATTAGTGCATAAACGCGAAATATTTTTAGTGCAGATACGATGGCTAGAAATTCCAATTCATAGCTTCTATATTGTTCCTCAGCTGGCGATGTCTTTTTGTTATGATAACATACTGGATGAAATTGGTTATCTCGTTTTTGTAGAAGCACAGCACCAGATCCCCATTTGGACGCATCCGTGTGGATCTCTGTTTCCGAATCTTGCTGATACATATAATGTTAACACTGGTTTATTTGATAAGGCCTGTTTTAATTGATTAACGGTTTCAATTTCTTTTATACCAAAGTTGAATCTATTTTATTTTTTAATAGGTCTGTTATCGGTCTTGCTATTAATGAACATGATTGTATGAATGGAAACTTTTGTACCGCAATTGTTTTTATTTGTGATGGTGCAACTTTTCCCTCTGTAATATAATATCCTAGATATTCAATTTCTGTATTTAAAAATTGGCATTTAGATCATTTAATCTGTAATCCGTGTTCTTCGGTTATATTTAGCACATATTTTCATCTCGATAAAGCTTGTTCGTAATTTTCTGCAAGGATTACGATATCATCAATGTATACCAGCACAGTTTTTCTATCGATAAGTGATTGGAATATTTTATTAATAAATTTTTGGAATATAGTTGGCGAAGTACATAGACCAAATGGTGCTCTATTGAATTCAAATTGCCCTGACGGTGTTATGAATGATGTGTACTTCCTGCTGGTCTCATCAACTTCTACATGAAAAAAAACATGTTTTAGATCAATGGTTGAACATATTTTTGTTTTACTAAGTGCGACAATATGATCCTCAATTAATGATAGTGGATATCTATCTCTAATAACTTTTTTATTTAATTTTCTGTAATCGACGCATAGTCTTTTACTACCATCTTTTTTGTTTGCCAATTGTATTGAGCTAGAAAAATCTGAAATGCTTGGTCTAATTATTTTTAATTGTAACCACTCTTTTTTTTTGTTCATCAACTATTCTTTTTTCCAATGGTGCTAGTCTTCTAAGACGTTCCGCTATTGGAATTTCATCAGTTAAGATTATTTTAAGTTTTATTGTTGTATCTTTGAATTTATTTTCTGTTTTAAATTTTATACCAATTCATCCATTTTTTTTTGTAGTTTTTATTCCCCAGTTTTATTTCGTCTTTTTCGTATAATATTATAACATGCTTTTAATTCTTCATTGATTTTGCTGATAATAATGCCATTTTCTGTCACTTTAATGCTTGTTCTGCCGAGTAAGTCTCTGCCTATAACTACTGGTACTTGAAGGTTTGTTCCCAATACAACATACAGTAAAGTTTTATAACGATTGTTGTCTATTTTAATGTTTGCTTCGAAACATCCGACTGTTTGATTTTTTTCTCCTGACAGTCCTTGGATTTTAAAATCTGCAGTTAGTAGTTCTGTTGATCCAATTGTGGTTAAGTTCTCTGATCGCTTCCTGTATCTATTAGCGCTAAAATTTCGATATAATTTATTAGAATTATTTTTTCGGTATTATTTTTTGACGTAGTGTATTTGATAGATTTGGTCGTACAATTTTTGGCGATATGACCAAATTCATTACATTTAAAACACTTAGGTGTTTTTTCAGCGCATTCATCTTTTTTGTGACCAACTTTACCGCAGTTGTGACATCTTTTTGCTATTCTTTGTTCTTAGTTATTTTTGATATCGTTTTTTCTATAAATATGATTTTTATTTGTATAAGTTATTTGATTTTTGACAGTTTCTTTGTATTTAATATAAATTGGTATTTTTTGTTTAAATTCTTGGTACGCTACAGCTCCAAATAAAATACTTTTATTTGTGGTACTGTCGTAAATACCATTGATTATATATTGTATTATAGCGGCTTCATCTGTGATGGCAGCTTTTGCAGCTTATTATTCCTTATTTTTAGGAAATATTCTTGAATAGTTTCATTTTTTTTTTTTTTTTTCTGTGGATATCTGCTGCATTTGATTTTACCGTGAATTCTTCTATCAAAAACTTTGTTAAATGAAAGATGATAGATTATCAATAAATTACAGAGTTAAAAATGGCTTGAATGTTGCAAAATTTAATGGAAAGATGTCGTTGAAATAATGTAATGCCTGATGAAACATAGCAATTTACGGAAATAATTTTAGATTCGGTAATTAGAAACCGATCGAGGTTTTGTGCAAATAATTATTCTTAGGATAGTTATCGTTATTATGAGTGAAACGGAATAGACGTGCTTCTGCTTGCTCCGGTGTTTTCTGTGATTTTTGGCGATATTTATCTAACTTACGGTCAGTTCAATTTTCCATGTTGTGTATTTGGATCCTTTTTGCTTTTGTTCCTGGTTTCTGTTGAAAATATCGGTTTCTATTAAATATTTGCAAAGTCTTTGTACTCATTTTTCACCTAAATTTCAACGTGAAATATAAACGGTTCCCTAGCTGTCGACAAAAATTTCTGAGAGAATAACAAAAAACTCCATAAAGTCTGCTACTGCTCCTTGTATTGAAGTAGGTCCGCTCTCTGATGCTGCACTGTTGGCAAAGAGTGCCGAGAGAGTTCCAAAGATCTCATCGAAAGCTGCTCTTTCTCCCAGCATTGATAATGTATCGGATGTTGTTATTGAAGGAATCGTCACCAAATTACTACCTAAAATAAATGGGCCTCTGCTGGAATCTGAAGCCAATGTGATGACCAAGTTTCATGATATCATTGGCTCGATAAACAAACGACTTGATGCCGTTGAACAGTCTACAATCATCATGAAGGTCAAGTACTCTGCTCTGGAGAAAACTAATGAGAGCTTATGCCAGTTACAGCGTGCGAGTGATGTAGTAATTCGTGGTGTCCCCTCCAAAGTAAATGAAAGGCCTGGAAATATTTTATGAAATATCTGTGCACGCATTCAGCATATACCATCTGCTTTTCGAGTAAAGAGCAAACCTGGGGTAATTGCAAATATAGCTGCTGATGCCCCAATTATCGCTAAATTCTCATTTTCTTGCGAGCGGCAGGCATTCTTAATTTCGCTGAAAACTTACGGCCAAATGCAATTGTTGGATCTGGATGGCTTCTCCTCTCAAAGCCCTGTATTTATTCATGAGAGTGTCACTCCTAAAACAAGTGCTATGCTCCGTGAAGCCCTGCGATTACGTCAGCGGGGCAAAATTAAATCTGCGTACACAAGTGAGGGTCATTTGGTTGTTAAGCTGAGGAATGAAGGTTTGGCTCATCGTGTGAGTCACTTGGATCAGCTGCGGTCGCTCGTTACTTTGCCTTTGGACCGGGAATAAGAAGCTTTTTTCATGAATTTGTTTGTTACTTTCCATATAATTTGATTACTGGGTTTGAAATATGTATGTTTCAGTATCTTTAAGTGTAATGTTGCTTATTATGTGTAATATATACTTTAGTTTTTCTAGCTTAGCTTTCTTTCTTTCTCTCTTTTCTCTTTATTTACTTGTGATTGAGGAGCTGTTTTCCCATGGAGGTTATTTGTCTGCTGGCTCTCGTGGTGGTTTAACTGACTTTATTACAAATCGAACTTTGTGCGTTTATGGCTGACGATTTTAATGCGCTGAGCGGGGTGAGAGTTCTTCTAAACATACTTTGTAAATAGTCACACGGATTGAATATTCTTAACTTGAATGCTAGAAGCCTGAGACCTAAAATGGATGAATTGACTGAAATGTTGGCTGGATCTAATATCCATGTCTTATTAGTCTGCGAAACTTGGCTACGCTCCGAAATCTCGTCTTCTATGGTTGCTTTACCTGGCTTTAGGATTTTCAGGAATGATAGGCCTGGCAGAATGGGGGGCGGTGTGGCTATATATATAAGCGAAGGTATTAAGGCCCGTTTGATAAAAAGTTCTGTTGCAGATCCCGTAGAATTCTTATGTGTTGAGATTGATTATGGCTTACAAAAATGTTTGTTGGCTTCAGTCTACTGCCCGCCAAATTGCTTTACACCCGCTAATATACCTGAGTTTGCAGAAACCTTTAGTGATTTAGCCCACAGGTACTCTAACATTGTTATTGGAGGAGATTTTAATCTAAATATTTTACTTTCAAACAGTTTGGCTCAATCTTTTTTATTTTTATTACAATCTCTGCACCTGATTGTTATTAATAATCTACCAACATATTTCAACTCAAGTAACCCTTCGCTTCTGGATGTGTTTTTAACTACTGATATGAGTGCAGTCTTGTACCATAACCAAATTACTTCTCCTTCCATATTTGATCACAACTTTCTATTCCTTACTTACAACTTTACTATAAGAAATTGTCCTCTTTACAAGATGGTTAGCTTTCGTAATTATAAGAATATAAATATGGCTGCACTTGATGAAGAATGCCAATCATTGCCCTGGGCTTGTATTAATGCTCGCGTCTCTGTCAACGATCAGATTCAGTTTTTTATGAAGTAATAAATTATCTCCATGATCGCTTTGTTCCTGTACATGTACGAAGTATCAGGATGGATGCTGGTTGCCCATGGTTCACAGCTGAAATTAAATCCCTTATTGTAGAAGGAGATTTTTTGTTTCGCAGATTTCGGCGTTGAAGAACCATTGAAAGTCGATTACACTATAAGGTTATGCGATATAATCTCAATACTAAAATTCATGCAGCCAAGAAGCAGTAATACGGAGCAAAATTTTCACCAAATCTGTGTACCAAAAATCTATGGACTAATCTACATAAGGCTGGTGTATACGGCAAAGGCATATCATTTCTCATCTTTGCAAACTTCTTCCACACAAAACGCATATTTAACCTACCGATGTACTTTGGAGTCGGGTAATGATAATGACGATGATTTTGGTTTTAGATATGTGGATGAATTTGAAGTTATAAATGCTATTTTGGCTATTAGATCCAATGCCACAGGACCTGACGGAATCTCCCCCAGATTTGTGAAAATTCTTCTCCCATGGATTATCGAGCCATTGCTACTAATTTTTAACACATGTCTAACCACCTCTCAGTTCCCCTCTATATGGAAAACTGCAATAGTTTTACCGGTTCCTAAGATTGATAAAGCAAAGGAACCAGCTGATTACCGCCCTATAAGTATTCTCTGTTTCTTAGCCAAAGTACTTGAAAAGCTATTGCATCTTCAAATAATTGAATATTTCGATTGTCGTAACCTCCTCAGTCCTTACCAATCTGGTTTTCGTCATTTGCATAGTTGCGAAACGGCACTGATTGAAGTCACGTCTAACATCAGAAAATCACTCGACATGAATCATCTATGTGTCTTAACATTACTCGACTCCTCTAAAGCTTTTGATTCAGTTAGTCATCCAAAATTACTGTCTAAACTAATGCTTAACTTTAATTTCTCAAATCCGTCTGTCGCCCTCATCGGTAGTTTTCTATCAGGAAGATCTCAACGTGTGAAAGTCGGTGATCTTGTATCAAGTGCTTGTCCTCTAAGTTGCGGTGTACCACAAGGGTCCATACTAGGTCCGTTATTATTCAGTATGTTTATAAATGATTTGCCGAATTCTATTGACAATTGCAATATTCATTTATATGCCGATGACGTGCAGCTTCAAATTAGCAGACCTGTCGGCCTCTTAGAGGATTGCTTAGACCGCATGAATTCCGACCTGGAAATGTTTCTCGTTAGGCTACTAATAATAATTTAAAATTGAATCCACTCAAGTCACAGTGTATTGCCTTTTATCGGAATGATATTTTGCTCTCTGATCTCCCACCTGTCACTTTAAATGATTTTACTCTGCCTTTTTCTAGACGTGTCAATAATCTTGGTGTATGAATTGGTACGAATATGAAATGCTGTGACCATATCGGCAATATGATAGGTAAAATCTATGTGGCCTTCGGCGGCTGTGGTTACCGGCCAGTATTCTGCCAATTGGCACCTGATTATTGCTGGTCAGATCACTTCTTCTACCTTATTTTACGAATGGTAGCTTAGTTTTTACACATTTGGACCCCATTTGCTTAAGAAGGTTGAATATAGCTTTTAATGACTGTGTAAAATTTGTGTACGGACTTAAACGGTTTGATCACATCTCGTCTCTTAGTAACAACTTGCTGGGTTGTTCTCTCTCTGAGTACCGTCAGAGAAGGCTATTATTCTCTCTCCATAAAATTATCTATACAGGCAAGCCAGAGTACCTTAGCAATCATTTGCGATTCTTGAATTCTGAACGGCATTTTTACCTACTTATTCCTGTCTTCCATTATTCTGTTCAAAGTGGCTCTTACTTCGTTCAAGCTTCACGTTTGTGGAATCGTCTGCCGACAAATGTTCAGCGCACTAGCTCGATTGTTAAATTCAAGGAGATTATTAAAAATTGTAATTTGTAAACTGAAGTATGTCCGGGATTGGTTCAGTAGTTCGGTAGTAGCAGGGCAGGGTCTTCATGGGTAAAACAGTAAATCAAGTTAAAATTTTTACAATTTTTGGTTCAAAATTCACAATTAATTTCATTAGTCTTTTTATTGCTGTTTCGTTTCTTTAAATTCCTTAATTTTTTTTTTCTTCTTAATCTTTTACTTTTATTTTTATATTATCTTATTTTTATATTCTTTCATAATTTTCTTTTCTTTCTGTATTATTTTCTTTGTTGTATAGGTTTACTTTTAGTTATTGGTTAATTTTTCTTATTTTATATTATATTATTTATATGTTGGCTACCACTATTTTTGTGTACCAGTAATAAGAAGTAAAAATACTCTTGTGTACACCTGAATTAATTAAATAAATTGAATAAATTGTTGTAATTAAATAATTAACTAACCCAATTTCTAATAGGTAACTTTCGAACTAAAAATAAATTTCAAAAATATAACTTTTTAAAAAATCCGCAAATTTTGACGTTTCGATTTCCTCTACCCCGCCGAGCCCACCCCCTTAAATTTACATCCCTAGTATAATATGTTAGCATATCTTAGCTATTTTGTCAAGAAAGAATTATGGAAATCCATCGTGCATTTACATAGAAATATCGATTTTGATGTATCAAGATAATATGAGGTTACCTGAAAAATGCTCAATTTGTTTGTCTTCCAACACAAAAGAAACTATAAACATTAAAGCTTGTTTGTAGAATAAGATCGCATCTAAATTTTGTCCTCTCATCACATATCCAATTAGTTTGGAAATCCCATAATTAAATTCGAAGATAATTCGAAAGGAAAGGAAACCAGTCCTTTTTAAAGTGGAAAATTGAGGTTTTTTTGATTGACAAAATGATATTATTTTAATATCGTATTTGCGAAGAACAGTTACTTCGGCGAAATTTGCCAGCCAAACAAAAAACGTTCACAACAGACCGATAATGTACACGAAAGGAAGAACGCGTACTTTTAAGGGTAAAACGTCCATATGAAATTAATAAGATCAAAAAAAGAACCCCGCCACTAGATCACACTCTTTTACCTCTTTAATTTGAGACGCCATGCCAAATTTTATGCAACGCTTACACGGGGTGGTACAATACCCCTAACCCACTGAACAGGCAAGCTAAATTTTTTTTTCACTTATCTTTTTCTCCTGAATGTCAGAAACACAACTGAACAAACGGTATTGCTCTACGGTCCTCCACGTAAATTCACGAAATACTAGTATTAACAATTTTTTTTTCATTTGAATCAGCTATATTTTTTATGGTTTTATGGTTGCTCCTTTCTCGAAATATGATATTTTGAAAGAGACGTGCTTATTAGTATTCCATATAAACTGTGAAAGTTTCATACAAGTCCATTAACAAAAAAAAGACACATAAAATTGATTTCCTCTTTTGTACCTACCATCAGTGGTACATGCTGCCCCATAGGACAGTCCACCATACACATCCCGTAGTACATGCCGGTAGAAACGTGTTAAGGAATGCTTTTGGCACGAAAATATAACCTGACGATTTTTCAATCATAATCCCATTTTGCTTCACCTTTTGCTTCCATGTAAACTGTATATACAAAATATTTGTAGAACAAGTTTCATATATTAAATAATAATAATTTTGAGTACATATTGAAAATGTAATCTTAATTATGGTAAACTATATAATGGGATTCTATTAGCATAAATTAATTCAAATAAGGATTTTATGAAGGTCATTTATTTAGATACAAAGTCATCAAATCCTAATAACTACAGCAAAATAAAAGTTACTTATTTAAAAAAACCATACAAGAAAGAAGTAACGTCTACGCCCCTCCCACCGCACCGAATATGTTGTGCTGTGCAACTACTTTAATCCACTGACTTATAACAATGGACTGAGCGATTTGCTATTTCATGTGGCACAAAAAATATTGTGTTTCTGTATATCACCGTTAGAACACCCTTTAAAAGGGATTACATAAAAAACATGTAAAACTCAACCAATCAGATGAAATTTTACACCGAAAATCGAATTAAATTAAAAAAAATGTATTTTCTTGTGTCCAAGTGATATTTTAATCGTTTATAAGGAATTAAACTCATTCCGACTTAAATTTTCAAAATTTATTCTTAACTGAATCCTGCTTATGGGCAAGAGAGACGGAGCATGGGTAAACACTATCTTTACCTTATTCCTTCTGCAGTGATTGGCATAAGCAAATGTTCCCGAATGCAATATTTTGTGTTGGTAGCTCCAACTCTGCCATAGGGCGAAAGAGGAGAACTATAAAACTTGTGCCATGCTTTCCTATAGGAAAATGGCAATACGCTCAGTCCATTGTTATATTGTTATTGTGACTTTAATCAGTACAGCGACATAAAAAGAAAAATGACGAGAGATACGTGGAGTGTATCATATTTTCCCGCATCTAGATGTTGGGGCAGTCGACCAAATGTATAGAAAACTGTTGGCAAAGCAACATTTGTTCTCGGTGCCTCAGAAGCATGTTGTGGGGTATTCTGGAAGAGACCAGCCATTTAAAATCTGTATACTTTTCTGCGGTATGCTATGCGACATCTAGTTCTTGTGCCATTTATGCTATCATCTAATTTGTCGAATATAATACGGATGCAATATGCAGGCTGTAATGTTGTATCCATTTTTATAACCCTGGATGAATCTATAGGGTAAACTAAGTTTGTCATTCCGTTTGTAACACCTCGAAATAATGATGGTAGAGCAAAATGGATTGGACACCCCACGCATAATATTAAAAGTTATTTTGATTTTTGCATGTCTGTCCGTGTGTCCGTCTGTCCGTCCGTCCGTTCATCTGTGCGCACGATAACTCGAGAACAAGTATACTTGAAGAGCAGAGATTTTCTACATGGACTTTGTAAAAAAAAAAGGAAAATTAAGTTCGAAAATGAGACAAATCGGGCAACTTGTTCGTGGGGGCTGCCATACAAAAATTTCGTTTTCCACTATATATTTGGACACTGCATGAGAACCCATCGACGTAGAGAGCTGAAATATGGTACATAGTGTTTTCATTTGTACTATCAAATAAAATGTCAAAAATAGACTAAATTGCGCAACTCCCTTGGTGTTGCCCATATAAAAATTTTGACTTTTTACGGATAGTGTGAAAACCATCAGTCCTAAACATTTCTATTTGTACTAAAAACTTCTTCAGAATATGAAATTCTATAAAATTGGTAATAATCATTCTCTCTGTCTGACGAACAGTTCTAAAAATATATGCAAAAATCAAAATTGCTCAAAGCGGTGCCCATACGAAATTTCATACGGACATTCATCTAGGTATGCGTGCGTGCGTGTGTGTCACAAGCCTGGATGCCACCTCCTCCATTCATCTCCATCTCCTAGTATTTGGTTATATCGGGTGGTATTACACTATTGGCGTAAAGGCTTTTAGCATTTCATGAATTGACTAAAAATTTCAGACACATAATGTAAAAAGTGGCTAAGTCAAAACCGTTACACTATCTGCCTACTTTTTATGAAATGTCTAGACTTTTCGTGAAGTGCTGAGTTACGTCAAATGTCTACGGCATATACAGATTTATAGTTGTAATGCTATATCGATGTCGTAGTCAAAGAATTTTTTAGAAATGAGGTAAAGCTCCTTTGAAAGCCAACAGAAGGGGCTGTACTGCAACGCAAGTGCGTATGGCAAAACCCTCAAAAACACTTCACGAACTGTGAAACAGACTCCCACACTAAACTATGAGAGCCCCCAACGGAAGTCCTAGCATTCTAAAAATATTTGCAGTGTTCTTATATAAAACTGACAAAAGTTTGATTTAAATGGCTCCTCCGCCTTAAATTACTATTCATACAGAAAAATTGTGTTCCGATAATCTTAAGCTTGCTTTCTTATCTTATCTTCCGAACCGTAATAAAATTTTTATACCTTCCCTAAGAAAGTTATTTAAAAAAATTTATCTGAACCAAATGACTACGATTCCCCAAACAAAAACTCTCAGCTGAGTAATCATTGTATATGACGCTGTTCGTTAGCTGATGATATCGAATGTAGCCTGCCTACAGATTCGGACTCCGGCTGAACATACGACTCAGGCAATAGATAATGAACGTAAAATGTAAGGTTAGTGTGTAATCAAAGCTATTTTATTATTTTGTTAAGTAAGGTTTATAGTTAGTGTGGGTCTTGCGAAGGTAAGGAACCAAGATTTAAATTACCAGAAGACTATTTCCCATATGGAGAATAGTTTCGGCTCTCCATAACATATACAAAGTCAATGTTTGGTACTTTTCCATAAGTGTCAATATAGAACATTTTAGAGAACGGACTCTCAACACGCCCATATACAGATTTCTGTTCATGGTTTGGGGGAAGTATCGTAATCCGCGGAATATACATTCCGAACAAAGACTGAAAAAGATAGTAGCGGGTCGGTCAGCAGCCGAGCATGATTGTCTTCTTGCCTTGTCTTACTGCAGGAGTTTTTCATATAAAAGTAGCTTGTATTTTGCTCAAACGCTCTAATTTCCATAAACTTGTTCTACATGCTTTTTTTTAAAACCATTAGAAAGAAAACGTATTTTGGCTGCAATTTGTTTCTACTTCTTTTTTTTTTGTGGAAGGGGCTAGTTTTAGGCTTTAGGTATTGAAAATGAAAACTTTAATTCTTCCTCCATGATGAGTGTACAAAGCAAATGAGAGTGAGCTCTTACTGCATGACTGTAGCCATCCCCTTAAGGCCTTTTAATATGTTGGTGTCATCGCCGACTTCATGATTTGTATTTTCTGGAGGTGACGGAAGTATTCTCGAGAATTTCGGGTTGGGTGACCGGCCTGTCTAACACCAGTATTATTCACATAGAGAAGATGAAAGTACTGTCGTCCGGAAATATGTACTTGCAGTGCTTTTTACCAGTTAGTTGTATGCATTAGAGTACACAGGCCTCAACTTGTTTCATGTACACAGATTTTTTCCAATAAATTTAGAAGTTGGACCCATATGTTAGTAGGATTTTTACTGAACATATTGCTTTAAATATGTATGTATGGTAAAATATCCTATACATATAATTACAACAAATTTTTCTTTAATTTATAGGAGGGTTAGCTAAATTTTTGTAGACGTCACGTGGACACTATAGCACGTATTCCTATAAAACATCAGATATTATCCTATAATAAGTGTATACAATATTTATTGTACTATGAGCTACAGAATTTTTTTTTTCCGTGCAGATAGCCACGGAACGAGACCTTAGAGCAGTATTTTTATTTTGCCAACCATTTTTGAGCTTGTGGCACCTATGCCCCCTCTCCACAACCAAATCCTGGGGGCGTTACTGGGCTTGATAGCTATAAAATCAATGTCTCAGGAAGTATTTTTATAGGATTTTTAGACAGGATGCTTCCTCCATTGCGGTCCATAGAGCGGGGGGGTGATAGTTCTCACCCTGCCAAACAAACAATTGCATGGCAGGGGGTGGGGGGTTACAGGGTGATTAATAAATTATGCTAGGTTTTCACAAAACACCCTCTATCTTAAAGAGTACAGGACGGAAGGTCACCGTATAAAGCTGATTGTATTCAGAACTTCATGGCCTTTCCAACGACTGCTCATCCTTTCCTACATTTTTCACATCTAGTTTTTTTTGCAAATAGGTCATTAACATAATTTTTTTTAACAATAACTTTAAACTGTGGAGTTTTCTCTTTAATTTGCCTATTACACCCTATGTGCTATCTGTAACCGTTAAAGAGTTATTAGCTGTATTCTCAAGGCTATTCTCAAACCTATTCTCAAAGATAATTTGTCCCCTTACACGTCATTTACAAAAAATATCAGCTAATTTCGGTATGACCTGAATAGGTTGTGAGCTAATAACCCCTTACCGACTGCAGATAGCACATAGGGTGTAATAGATCAAATTAACACAGTTATAGATTTTATAAAAAAATGTATATTAACGACTGTTTTGCAAAAAAATAGAGGTCAAATTAAAAAAAACATGGTAAGAAAATCCTAAGTTTTGAGTTTCGGTCACATTAACTTCTGAGGGGAGAGGAGTGTGCGGCTACTTGAGCAGTCGCTGGAAAGGCCATTAAGTTCTGAATACAATCGATGATTATTACTTTTTGAGATACAAGGTGCTTTGTAAAACCTTTGCAAACCTTTCTTAATCACCCTATAACTTCGAAACTGTTGGTTGCTCCTCAACCCCCCCCCCCCCCCCCTCCAGCCAACCTTACAATTTTTTGTTTGTTATCGCCTTCCGCTCTATGGACCACCATGGAGGAAACACCCTGTATAGAGTAAATGTTGTGGCTCCACGGATACCGTAAGGCAACAAGGAAATTTTAACACAAAATACAAGGTGATCTGATGCAATTCGTTGTAATAACAACAACACGCACTTCTCTAATTCAATATGGCGGAGCTTGATTCACATTAGTCACATATTTTTAGTGTGTATATATACTTACATGTGGTGTTTCCAAATACCTTGCGCCAATATATTGATTTTTCAATTTAGATTCACAGAGATTTTAGTTGACATACAGCTGTTGTTATATTGGAGTGCTTAGACTTTTTTGCTCTTGTTCGTGGAATTTATTTTAGCTGTTTTACTAGTTACTTGTGGTTTGTATTGCTAGCATCTTGAGAGTGCTTATCCAAATAAAAAAAATATATAAAGTCGAAAATGAGGGCTCATTTTGCTGTTGAGGATTCCTATCATGGAGATATAATGGAGAGAAAGATAAAAGAATTTAAGGAACGTCCGGAGGATATGGAGATACTTCTTCAGTTCATTAATAACATTTTGCTAACAGCTCAACAAGAAGCAGAAAACAAGATTTGGCTGCAACAGGTTAGTGAATAAATAAAATGTTCAGGATAAATTCACCAGTTTTTATTATAATTTCGCAAGAAAATCAGGTTGAACATTTTGAGATAGGATATTTTACTCTACGATATCAACCTTAATTCTCCAATGACTAACAAAATGTTATTTGTTGCAAACGCCAATCATTAACAAAATATAGCGTCTACCCTTCCTGAAAAATGTGTGCATACTAAGTTGAAATGAAATATTTAAAAATCAATGGAATAATCATTTTGCTAGGGCTGTAGATGGAAAAACTATATTAGTTCATAATTCTGCTAATTGTTCTTCTTTAAATCATTCAATTTCAGGGAGTAATATAAAGAAAATGATTTGGATAATTTGTGAACTCCGTGGACACTATAGTATTCAAGTAGAAGACAGTTAATTTTGTTGATACATTTTACCCTAGAAAACGAATTGTCCATGCACTTTAACAACAAGTAGTAAAACGAGGTGAGGGATGCTGATAAAAAATCACCCAAGACCAAAAGTTTCTATATATTTCTTTCTTTCTATATCGAGAACTCAATTTTTTTTTTATTTTCCTTTTGTTAAAACCATTGACATATATAAAATATTGACACTACTGAAATTACTTACAATACTTGACATTATAATGGGATTTTCTACAGTTGCCTCTTTTTGGTTTAACTACATTACTCCGGTGAACTACAAATCAATAGCTCTATACAAAACCCACCATAGTCCAGTTCCAGTTCAGTGGTTTTACAAATGAATATATAAAATAGAAATAGATTGCAATACAATATTTATAATCCTTTCTCTGTCCCCCATACTTACTTTTAGGGACAGGCAGACAAAAATTGCTTAAATTTAGTTTTTTAAAAATAAAGTTTAAACAAGTAAAAAAGTTAGAATTGGTCTCAGACCAATTTGTAATTTCGTATGGTCACCCATCAGTAAACAGTAAAAATGATTACAACCAATTTCTTAGGATTTCATATCCTGAAATGTTCAGTAAAATGAAAGCTTCTAGGACAGTATACATTAAAAACCAAAATTTTTATATGGCAACACCAAGAAGAAATGGCCCGATTTAGTCCATTTTTGAAGCTTTACTTACTGTTACTATGAAAACACCATGCACAAAATTTCAGCTCTCTACGTTGTCTCATTCTCAGGTAGTATTCAAATATGTAATGAAAAATGAAATTTTTGCATGGCAACCCTACGAAGGAGTTGCCCGATTAGTCCCATTTTCGAACTCAAATTTAGATTTCTTTCAAAAAATTGCTCAAAATTTTAGCTCTCTACGTCGGCGTGTTGTCAGGCACTGTCCGAATATATAGTAAAAAACTAAATTTTTATATGGCAACCCTACGAAGGAGGGTGATTTGTCCCATTTTCGAACTTAAATTTACTTCTTTTTAAAAAAAGCCTGTGCGCAAATTTTCAGCTATATAAGTGATGCGTTCTCCAGTTATTGTGAGGGCGGACGGACAGACAGACGGACGGACATGCAAAAATCAAAATAACTTTCCATTTTATGCGTGCGTGTTCAAGCCATTTTGCTCTACCATCATTATTTCTGTACATTACAAATGGAATGACGAACTTAGTATAACTTATGATTTCATCTGGGGTATAAAAATATTTAATGTTGTAGGAGATAAGTTTCCAAGAATTAGAAATAATTTCCCATGCATCTTGCTGAACTTTGAATATTAATATTAAAGCGAAAGTAAAAGTTGAAACAAAAGTTGACCCTGTAATATATGTCAGTGTTTTAAACCAAATACATATCGTCGGTGATACTGCATAACTGCGAGACTACTAATATCACTACTGCGTAATTTAAAAATAGTAAAGCAGGCTTAAAAATTCATTTTTTTAGTATAATGACAAAATTATTGCTACTAAATTCTAAGGTAGGATAGAAACATTATGCTTTTGGATTAAAGACATATAATTGATAAAACAAGTGGTAGTTTTTTAGCTATGTTAGTCCCTGCGGTTATGCACTATAACAAACTATGATTTCGTAAAATAATATCTTAATTTAATTAAATGAGATCCATCAGTACATATAGATAAATCCTACAATAAACGAATATCTACAATAAATTTTAATTCAACAAAGTATAAAAAATATTAATTAACGAAGTAGAACTAAAAAAATAATGTTTTGTTAAATAAAATAAAAACTAAAGGAAATTAAATCTTTTTCTATATTATTTGGAAATTTAAGTCTTAGATATTTTAATTATGTTCCAGACCATCATAAAACAAATGCGTCTCTGGAGGCGGTACTGATTTCAGTCTTTGCAGATGTTGATATTTTGTTTTGCCTATTTTAATAGGCACTGTATATATAGGTTTTCTGTCGTCTTCTATTACCCTAAACCGTCTAGGTTAAAGGTTAAATGGAGCATAGGGTCGTAGTTTCTTCGAGATAGTTCCATCTGGGTTATATTCCAGAGCTCTGATATCCACCACAACATCATCACCCACCATTCAGCCCAGTGTTATTGAATCATATGCGTAAAATTGTTTGTCTGTGAAGTCCTGAACAAATGTATAATTAATCATTCTGAAGTCATAAGGAAAAGGTAATGAATTTGTATAATTTTTAACGTTAAGTTTTAAAGTTTTGTATAATTTCAATTTGATAATCAATTGCAAGTTTTAGCAAAGCATTTGCAACTATACTGTTACGATTTTTAACTGTGAAGTTCAGTTCCTCATTGGAAGCAAAGAAAGCACTGCTTCCCTTGACAAAATAAAAAAATCCAGACATAAGAGACAAATCGTTTTGCTTTAAAATATTCTTAGAATATTTAAAAAAATGTATAAAATTCAAACAAGTTTACTCCTCTGCATCACTAGATACAACCTGAAGTATTTTATAAGAAACGCCCAATTTTCTCCTACAAACTAAGAACATACCACCCAACCCAAAGTCATTTTATTGCTACGACTTATAACAATGGACTGAGTGATTTGCTATTTCATATGGCACAAAAAATATTGCGTTTCTGTATATCACCGTTAGAGCACCTTTTTAAACATTTACTACATAAAAATATGTAAAACTCAACCAATCAGATGAAATTTTACACCGTAAATCGAGAGACGGCGCGTGGTAAACACTATCTTTACCTTATCATTTCTGCAGAGAATGCGTCTGCAGCCAACATAAAAACATCAAATGGCATAAGTAAACGTTCAGTAAGCAAAATTTTGTGTTGGTAGCTCCAACTCTGGCATAGCGTGAAAGAAAGAACTGTAAAACTTGTGCCATTTGTTTCCTATAGGAAAATGGCAATACGCTCAGTCAATTTTTATAGGTCAGTGATTGCTACTAACATACTGTATGGTACGCTGTCCAAAATGTTGCGTATGACCCACCCAACATCATTCCACCCATCACCAGATCTGCATCAGTCACCGTAGCCAGCCACTGGCATCGCAGTGACGCTGAAATCGCTACAGCGTATTTACAACAACAAAGCCAATGTAAAAAGTTAAATACACTTAACTTTCTAGACTCATATTCACTCAAGAGTTTGCATGCGTACATTGCTATGGTACGCTGGTCGCAGCAATTGATTTACACCCCCTGATAATAACTTTCATTGATAAATTCAGAAGTATATGCTGGCGCGGGTGGATGTCGGTCTTGCTCACGATTTATTTAAATGCTGCTAGATGTTAATAAATTCGTAGCTTTTCTTATTTAGAATTAGTCAGTGGGCTAAATTTTTTACGTTTTCAGGGGTTTTGGGGGAAGGTGGTAACTACACTCATGGCGTTGTCCAATTTTGGTTCTGTGTAATACCAAATTGAAGCTTTTGCTGAGATTTATTAAATGGCATATTTTCTTTTGTTCTGTAATAATCTTTATAACCGACTTTTTTCACTCGAATATCTTTAAAATGCGTGATTTTCGAATTTGGGTACAAATGGAGGTGTAAGTTTTTGCGGCGGGCTGATTTTTCTTTTAAACGCTTCAGCATAACGTTTTACATATTTCATGTGAAAATTAAAATTTTATATGTTTAACCGATGGGTTTTGATGTCAAATAAATTTTCCAGTTTTTTCGTGTAAAACGTTTTTATGTGGAAGTACTTACATTAAAGTGCGATAATCTTCTAAACTAGACTTACCGCAGAGGTAAAAAATTACATCACAACATTCGCAAAAGAACGTAGATGCGATTTAATATGAGTATATTAGATAGATTATCAGTACGTTTACATGAATACTTGAAGTATGCTTGAAGTAATCAAAATATCATGAAAACGCTCATTCAATGCGTAAATTTCAACTTAAGTAATTGGAAAATTAAATTCAAGAAAAATTCAACTCAAGAGTAATTGGAATTAATTCAGTCGTAGGGCGGTTGACTGAGCTTCAAGTGGATTTCAAGCCAAGTACTCAAGTATTCATGTAAACGGACTGTATGTCCTGTTATAGATTTTTTAGCAAAAATGTAATGATTAGAAAATAAAATATTAAAAAAACTTTTTAAATAAATAACTTTCATAAATAAATTATAGGCTAAGTAAAAAAATTATTTTTTCTTTCACCCAAGAAAAGTTTCATTGCAAAACTGAATCTACCCAATAACAATATTTTAAAATTATGTTATCTCGTTTGACTTTAAATGTTTGAATGTTTTTTATTATAAAATTTTTTTAAACATGTTTTATTCATATTGTGCAAAAATAGAGAATGTAGAATTCTTGCTTTTATTTGAGTATTCCGGCGAACGAGTATACCTAAGTACAATAATAATGGTAATTGAATTGAGAAGAATGAATTAGATGATTAGATTTTTTGCGTACGTTGTGAAAGAGGATATTGAGTGAAATTTTTGTATTTGCTCAATTATGGGGCAGGCAGTATTTGCTGTAAATGGATTAAATGACAGATATGTTTGCATTGCTGATTTATTTAACGATGATAATGGCTTCCTTCTCTTTCAAGAGCAAGAATAAATATGAATATTTATATTGTATATTATTGACATCATTGACTTTGATACATGCATAATCACTTAGCAATAAAATAGTCTGAAAAGCGGAGCTACAATTTACACAAAATGTATTGCTTCCCTTCTTCTGAATCCCACGAACCGCCACTGGCAACCATCGGTAAACAATACAATAGGTTTTGGA
Source organism: Dioctria rufipes (assembly GCA_963924295.1). NCBI lineage: Eukaryota > Metazoa > Arthropoda > Insecta > Diptera > Asilidae > Dioctria > Dioctria rufipes. The sequence continues at coordinate 111,685,127 of OZ002743.1, read as the reverse complement.
TCTTTGGTCAGAATGCTGCCAAGATAATCTGTCAAGAATGATGCAAATATAGATGCTTTTAAATCAGCCGCTATCTCGTCAAACCAAATAGCACATTGCTTTTCCAATCGGCAAGTTATAAATTGTATCGTCCTGAACTACAGGGTTAGTTTTAAAATACATAGCACTAGCATTTATATTTGTGCAAAGGTTTGCTGCTTATAAATCTACAGTAAATGTGTAATTTTTCCTTCAACTGCTCTTGCTTTGTCCGTTTTTTTTTCTTGTATCGTCTTTAAATTTAATATGCAGCGCATAGGCATTAACTGAAAGATTACCAGATTATTAACTGCAACACATATCACTTTTATATTTTTTAGGTATGTATATTTCTATATTCTTTTCATTCATAATATCATTAAAAAATTACCTGAATGCTTTTTTATTCAAAACGTAGTGTTTCTTATAGCGTTCGTATAATTGAATTTTACTGCTTATGACGGTTTCAAGATAACGCTTCTGTGTAAATTTTTTGCAATTATGAAAAGGTAATTTTGCCAGCATTTCTGAAAACGTGGTAACGCTTTTCTTTTTTGACAGAATATTTTGTTGTTGCGGACGCTCATTTTCGGATTTTTTGTTTTGTGTTCTATCAAGCTCATTCCAATTTCTCACAGTCGACCCAACGTATTAAGAAAGATTTTTAGACATACTCTTACTCTTTTGTCTTTAAGTTTTAATATTTCAATATTTTGATCCTACTATTCACCTATTTTCTGAAAGCCTACACATTTTTCTCCGTGCATTTTACATATGTTATTCTTTTGTCTTTTACATTCACCAGGGATAGCTTTTGATCTTCTTTTTTGTTTTTTTGATCTCCCAATTCTTCAATTTTAGGTGTAAGAAAACGAAGAGAATCAATGTTTATTTCCGTATCGCCGTCATCTGTATCTATTTGAGCTTTTTTAGAAAAATTGTCATAATTGGAGCCAGTGGCGTTACTACGGTTGGTGTCACCCAGTGCGGTGACTCATTATCTCACCCCCCTCACGACACTCTATAGACCTCCACCGAGTCCGCCAGTGCGAAAGAACGGAAACATACTGAATCCTTAGTAACGTTAATAAACATAGATCCTATATTTACAAAGGCAATAGAAGAAAAAATTAATGCAAGGCCGGTTGGTAAAAGATTGTAAGAAGTTAAGGACTAAGAACTACATAGAAAATATGTTACTTTTTTAACTGTTATTTTAACATTGTGATATTAAATCTCGACTAAATCAAAACTTTCCTTTTCTGGCCTTTAGAGCTGCAAACTTTTTAATTACTTCATCGAAATCAACTCCTTTCGCCAAATCACTTTCAATTCATAATATTGCAAGATCAGAAAGCCTTGACTGTTCCATGGTAGATCGCACATAGTTCTTTATAACCGTTAGCTTTGAAAAACTCCTCTTACATGAAGCCACAGACACACAGATCGTAAGAAATAATTGTAGGCTCACTGAGAGATATGGGAGAGATTCTAGGAAGTTCCATTCAGCTATGAATTTCAAAACGTCAAATACTGACCAGTCTTCGACTTCTTCGAGATCAGTCTTTGCTGCCTTCAGGTACTCAGCCTTACCTCAGCCTTAGTATTTTTAATAAAAGCTCTTCCTCTGATAACTCATCATAGAAAATGGCCAATTTTGGAATGAACACCAGTAACTTTTCTACAGTGGCAGATATCAAACTCTTGGCTTGACAGCATCAAACATGGCTGCTACTTCCTTGATGGGTCTTGATCTGATCTGGAGTTCAGAATGGATACGATCAATACACTCAAGCATCGCTCTCTTGTTTTCTTCTTGCAGAGTTAGTCCAGCATCTCTCGTCTTCTCACCTGTCATTCTCTTCTTGAACCTGGGTCTGCTCTCTACTGAAATTCCGTATTGGTCTGATTTTAAAAGCGCCTGTTCAATTGCCTGCTCCTCAAGATGATTGCGCTGCTCATACATAAAAAGTCTTAGTGCCTCTAGCTTTGTCACCACCTTGTCAAGAGTTAAGCCCTTAGTCTGAAGGTACAAGTATGTAAGATTAACTTCTTCAAAAACATCACACCAAAAGTAGAGGTAGCACAGAAACGTGAAATTGCAGACAGCAAGTAAGAGACCCCGGGCTGTAACTCTTGTGTCAGAGTTTTCATCTCTATGTGATACTTCAATTGTCACCACATATTCATCGACTTGTTCTTTCACTACCTTTACTTCAGCATGATGAGAACTCCAGGGTGTTGTTGATAAAATTTTGTGGTTCATTAAAAAATCCCATCAGTGAGTGGAAGCGGCAAAGAAGAAAAACATTGTCTCAAGAGTTCCAAAAAAGTGACGCATGAAGCATTTTCAGCAAGAGTGTTGGCCGCACAAGTTAAGCGAATGGTCCACATATCCATTAAAAATAGCTTTCCTGTTCTTTGTTTTCAAAATGACTTGTACACCCCCATGGATTCCAGCCCTAATCGCAGCATTATCGTAACCTTGAGCGCGGCACTTCATAATGTCGAGTCCATCATTTTCCAGATTTCTGATAATATCAGAACTGAGGTCAACAGCTTTTTTCCCTTTTAAAGGGAAAAATTCCAGAAACACTTCTGTTACTACAACTTTGGGAATTTTCATATATCTGATAAGTTCGGATATTTGGTCAGTGTGTGATGTGTCAGATGTGCTATCGAACATGACCCCGAAATACCTGGCAGATTTTATATCCATGAAATGCTTCTCCTTCACATGATTTGCTAGGACATGTATAAATTCATTCTGAGTTTTTGGTGCAAGATAAGATACTGATGCTTTGATTTTACATGTGCTTCGCTTTAATTTCATTAGGTGCTCTTTCAGCACTGGGTCATATTTAGAAAGCATCTCAACCATTTCAAGAAAATTTCTTTATTCAATGAAGATTCATCTTCATTATGGCCCCTGAATGCCAGATTTTGCTTGGCGAGAAACAATGTGAAAAAATTTTTACGACCCGCCCTAAATTTGGTGTCACCCCTTGTGATGGTGTCACTCGGTGCGGTCCGCACCCCCCGCACCACCCTAGTGACGTCATTGGAGCATCGATTGAATCACAATTATTTACTCATAATCAGGGACTCCATTCATTTATTCAGAAATTTCATCATCTTTTCGTATGGCTGTGTTTGTACTGTTGGAATTAGTGATAACCATAGATTCTGTGACTTTGGAAGTAAAGGACCGTTTTATCTTGATTTATGTTTAGAATTAAACACTACATAACATGTTTTAACATTTACCATTATATTAATTGTTGCGAAAAGAATCCAAAATTAAAATTTTTTTTACAATATGTAAACGAGATATTTGGTTTACTTAGCACAACATTTTTACTTTAATTAATACACACAACCTCAGTCGACCACAATTAGTTTGAAATTGAACGAAACGGAATGGCAAATGATTTATTTTCGTAAATAATGAGAAGGGGAGGAGTTTTCAGATTTTACGCTCAAAAATGCTCCCGCGCTTTTGTGAAAAGCGGTTTTCTGTTGGGGTAAACCTTTAATATTTGAATAGCACGTGCTTTACATTTTGCTCGAAAGAGCTTAAGTGGGAGAAACTCATGCTGGATTCTCTGATATTTCTGGGAAAAATAAGAATTTTATTTGACAGAAATTTTGCATTTTGTGCGTTGTTCAATACTAAATTTATCTATTTCTTGAAAAATGGAGGTTGGGTTACCGAATGCACATTATTATCAATAGTTTGAAAGGACTTTGAAGGCATTCAGGAAGATTTTATCATTCGGCATTGATTTTATACATATACATATATATATGCCACCAAATCTGTTACCTCTTCTCGACAGATGGCCTTACATGTACCAAATTAGAAAACAGAGGCGAAATTTTTACCGAATGACTGAAATCATGTTTACAGATGGCGCCATCTATTAGAAAAAAATGTAAAATATGAGGATATGAAGTTATCTTCGAAAACAAATGTTAGATAACGAAAAAGAAAAAAACAATTTGGATAATAATAATGTGATAATGTGGAAAAAATTTAATAAAGGAATTCAAAGGAATTTCAGATTTTTTCTCAATAAATTTGATTTTTATGAGATATATATTTATATAGAGAAGTACTTCGTAAGAGATTTTTTTGTTGAATTTTGTATTCCTTCTGTTCTACAAGAAATTATTATTTAGATTACTTCATATTATGTAGTTTAATACATATGTCATTTGACACATTATTTCAGTAAATTATATATATTACAGATACCTTGGTAAATATATAAATTATTTTCAAATTAGGAATGGTTTATTCTAATTTCAAAATCGCGTCAATTTTGCAATGCCTCCTTTCAGCCAACGCGTCAACAGCTTCGTTTCGCAGCAGCCAGTTGCAAATCATTAAAAATTCTTGCATTTAGTACGAGAGCTAGCAGCGCCACCATATCAATAGGCATGCCGCCCATCTGTTTGGTGAGAGTGGTTGCGTTTACCTGTGTCCATTCCGTTCCGCAGGTAAACAAAGCTGTTTTCAAAATGATATTAGTTCGATTGTTTTTCTTTTTTATTAGTTTTTATAAATATATAAACATGGAATAATATAATTTCATTATTCCCAGACAGTTTTTTTGCTGCTAGTATGTGCCAGACGTTTTTTTTCGATAACAATAAACTAAAAAAAAAAGTCTTTTATTATGGCTGTAATTCTTATACGAGCTGGTTTAGTTATCGAAGGAACAACATGAAATTAATTTGTCAGGCAGAAATTCGGTTGATTGTCATTCGCCAAATCGATTGGAGTGTGATAGGGAATAAACGTGTAAGAGTACGGTCGACAATACGTTGGTTTTTAACAAAAAAAAAAAAAAAAACGTCAAGAACGGTGCCAGCAATGAGAAAACTGTCTGCAAATAGTAAATTTATATTGTTCGATACTTATGCAAATAGATGAAAAAAAAGTCGAACTAAAATAATTTTAAAAACTATTTTTTTCACCTGTGTAACGGAAAGGGCACAGGTAAACTCAACCCCTCTCATCAGGCAGCGTAATTGAAGGGTATTGGCTGTAGGAATTCCATTTCGGATCCTTTCCTGGCTAGTTGGACCCCTATCCCGTTGGCTGCGATAGTGCAGTGTAAATGCAGCCATATTTGTGCAAATAAATTGGAGTGCGTTCATTTAATTAACTCCAGCCGGCAGTCCCAAATCAGTTTGGAGTTGAATCTATTTGACTGAAGAGGCAGTAATGCGCTCTGCAGTCCGAAAAGATATTATAGATATTTTTATTCCTGTGGGTTCCCTTGATATTCTTCCTAATTTATAGCTCAATTACCATATGCTCCTGCCCCATCTCCCTCATTTGTTTTGAACCCATCCGTAAATCAAAAACATCTTCTCTCTAGGCTCAGGCGCTGCGAGCAACCGAATAAATTCAACTTTATTAGATCGGTCTCAACAACCAATAATGCATAAGAATTCTGAAGAAAAATTTCCAGTAATATAAGAAATAAGTAAAAAAGCTAGAATCGGTCTAAGACCAATTCTTATGATACCCTAGATGAATGCTCGTTTGTAATTTCGCATAGTCACCCAATGCGCAAGTTTAAGTTTGAAAGTTGTTTGTGAATATATATATAATCGTCGAACATGCTATGGTCGCATGTCGGTAGCACCTATGACAGCCTTGTGTAAACATGGCAGGCCTTCACGGCGACTAGTCTGACGTCTGATTTTCAGGACGGTCAGTGGAGCACCATGCACCATGTGGGGCAACAAAGAAATTGGACCGAGGCAAATGCCGGAAGAAGGACGGTTGGCATGATTGTTAAATTAAATGTTGAGTGATGGAAGGAGAAAATAGTTAGATGTCAGTTCAAAAAAAAACAAAAAAAAAAATAGGAAGAAAATGCAGAAAAAAATTACAACCACGACATAAAGACCAGGGAAGTTTATTTTCATTTTAAACTGCAATTAATGTAGAACTAAAAGGGAAAAAAATAAAAATAAATATAGCACGCTGTAAGTGAAAGGGGGCAGACACCCCACAGTGTTGATTTCAAGACTCATCATAGAGAAACAAGCTTCCGTAAGGAGCCCCTGGAAAAACAAAGATAAGTAATATTAGTTTTAGTTAGGATTACAGCAATCAGAAAGCCTTAAATAGGTAAATTTTCAAATCGCTTAAGTATATACCTCGTCGATGCTATAGGGAGTCACAGTATATAATCCGGCACCGGAGTACCTAACAGAAGAACATCAGAAAAAGACCTGCAAATTATAAAATATCGCATATATATAATGTATCCTCGAGGAGAGGTTGGAAAATGACCTCAAGGTCCAGACAAAGCCAGTCACATAACCCCACTTCTACACGTGTGGGCCCAACTTACAGGACGAAATTATACCGCCGGAGCATCTGAGAAAGAGAAAAATTAGAATAAAATAAACGTCTCCGATAATTGTGTTCGAAAATATCATTATTATTACATGCATTCAAAACTATTATAATGTTGAAATTGTTACAAGATATCAAATTGTCACAGTTATAGTCGCCGAACGACTTACAGTAGTGTGTGGATTTACCAAAAGACATCCCGTTGCAAGAGGCCTGAAATAAATAAGATTTATTTAGAACTTTTGTTGTTTGTGCGCAATCATGTTAATAATATTATTCATTAAATTAATGCGATTATATAGAGTACATACTTACTCCACTATGCAGTAAAGATATCACAAGACCAAAATATATATATTTATTAAGTACATATGAACTTACCTAGTGCTATCCTTGTCGCAGGAGCACCTGAAACAAATGAAAATTTATTATAACCTTCGATATTAGTGATAAAAGATCAATAGTATTAGTTATATATTCATCGGATGACATGGCATAATACATATGAACTTACCTAGTGCTATCCGTATCGAAGGAGCATCTGGAACAAATAAGAGTTGAATTCGTTAGTTCATTGCGATTAGATAGCGGTTTTGCTATTATATAGAAAAAAAAAAGAAAAGAAAAAAAAAATATCGTCGCTGAATGAGCCGTCAATAATATTAGGAACTACCCTGGTGGTGTCCTTCACTGTAATTCATCGCTATATGAGTTACAGTTGTCATAAATCTTTAGTAAGAGTAATTACAATTAATAGTTGAAATGCAATTTAGTCTGGCAACACGGATTATTTGTAATACCAGTATTATATATGTTGTGTAAGGGCAGAAAAGTAACCCATAGGAGTTTTTATTATCATTAGTCTCTCGTACCCCTCAAGAAGCTCTTTTCGAGATACAGTACCCATATAATTCACATCAGTCGTTAGTATCTGCGTATAGGCTCTGTCATAGCCCCGTCGGTTTATAGTGGACGCGTTCTCACCGGTGCGGTAGTCCCACGGGTTTGCTTTCGCTCATTTAAACGATAAGCTATTTGTCTAGCTCGCCGCATAAAGCTTCGGGGGTGATTTTAAGAAAAAAAAGGGAGGGGATTTATACTTTCCGCTTGAAGATACTGGGCCATCCAGCGACTTCAGCCATCGAACAGGCCGTGCATCCAGTAACGCTTCGAGGGGTGAATTTAAGCAAAGCACAACCTGAATTTTAATTAACTATCACAAAAACAATAAAAATAAAAAGGGAATTGACCTGAAGTTTTAAAACCGTTATTTTCTCTCTACTCCGTCCCGGAACTCTTCCTCTATTTACAGAATCAACGGGAAACACCAACCAGATGCCAGCGAAGTCGTGGGAGGCTGGGGAAGGCAGGAGTATCACGTCATCCGATCCTCAGAACTATCGTCGGGTGTCTGATGTATGAGGTTCCTTTAGGACTTGTGTGTGGCGTATCTTTTTTATATACCTTCTCCAGTTGTAGATCTCGTTATACTTTCCTAGTCCTTTTAGGCACGATACCTTTTTTGTTTATAGGCAAGTGACAGGCAGGTTTTTCTGTATATTGAACCCACCCCACACTCTCCGCACTTAGACTGAGGTGCTAGCGTGCCGGCCTGCGAAGCTGTCACTAAGGGAGCTGTGAGCTATCACTGGCAATAGGGCTTCACGTCCTTCAGCCCTCACTTTCTGCAAATGGATCCATAACAAACAGCAAAAATTTTATAACCAATTTTATAGGATTTCATATTCTGTGGAACTTTTCAGTACATTAAAACCGTATAAGACTGAACGTTTTCACAGGATAAGTAAAACTCTTAAATTTTTATATGAAATTGTATTTACTTGTTTTATGAAAACACTATGTACAAAATTTCAACGCTCTACGTTGACGCGTTCTCAGGCAATGTCCAAATATGTATTGAAAAATGAAATTTTTGTATGGCAACCGTACGAAGATGTCAAACCTAATTTTGCATTTTTGTTTAAAAGCCCATGTGCAAAATTGAGCAAGTGCACGCGGTCACGACTTATCGTGAGGACGGATAGACAGACGGACATGCAAAAATCAAAATAAATTTTAATTTTATGCATGGGTCCAATCGTAACCCCCGGAATATCCAAGCCATGAACAAAGTCCAAAAAAGAGAGCAGCTGCAGGAGTTTTCCACATAAAAGTTGCTTGTATTTTATTACGCTATAATTTCCATAAATTTGTTCTACAAGCAATTTTTTTTTTACACTGTTGGAAAGAAAACATGTTTGGCTGCAATTTGTTTTAACTTCATTTTGCTGTGGAAGCAACAGGTTTGGGCTTTATGACCTGTTTAAAATGAAATTTTAGTTTTTCCTCTATGACGAGTATACAAAAAGCAGTGAGAGTGAGCACTTACTGCATGCTATACCCGGCACGTTAAGGCCTTTTAATATGTCGGTGTCTTCGGCGACTTCATGGCTTGTATTATATTCTGAGGGCTACGATCCAATCGATTTTGCTCTAGCACAAAACCCTTGAGAATACTTCCCAAGCCATGAAACAGAAATCTATATGTATGCGTTGTGAGTCCGTTTTCTAAAATGTTCCATATTGATTCTTATGGAAAAGTGCCAAACATTGACTTTATATATGCTATAGAGCCTAAGCTACTATCCATACAGGAAAATAGTCTTCCAATAATTTACAACTTGATTCCTTATCTTCCCAAAGGCTACACTTCCTATATACCTTACTTAACAAAATAATAAAATAGTTTTGATTACAAAGTAATCTTACCATTTTACGCTAAATACCTCTCAGCTGAGTGATAATTGCATGTACGAGCCCGAATCTGTAGGCACCTATATTCAATATCATCAGCCCACGGCATGCCATGACGGCACAGCGACATTAGAATGATTACTCAGCTGAGAATTTTTGTTTGAGAAATCGTAGCCATTTGGTTAAGGTTAATTTTTTTAAATAATTTTGTTAGGAAAGGTATGAAAGTTTTATTACGGTTCGGAAGACAAGAAAGTAAGTTTAAAATTACCACAACACCATTTTTCTGTATGAATAGTAGTTTAGGGCGGAGGAGCTATTCAAATCAAACTTTTTTCAGTTTTACATAAGAACACTGCAAATATTTTAGAATGTAAGGACTCCGTTGGGCGTCGCATGTAGTAGGAAGGGAGTCTGTTTCATGGCTTGTGAAGTATTCTGGCGTTCCGAACCAAAATTCTAAGAAATTTCACCAAATAAGACAAATTGCTTGACGGAAAATATTTCAAACTATTCAGTAAAAATCAATGTACCAGTCAACAACCAGATGTGAAAAGGCAGATCGGAGAAATTCTAATGAAAATCCAACCGGACAATTTCTTGGTAGCCCTCCGTGTCTAGATAACGGTTTTGTCTGTTCTGCAACTTTCTGTTGCGAAAGCGAAGTATGAAATTCTTTTCACTTAAATCACGTATCATACACATTTGCCAAATCCTACAAATCATCTTGGTACTAATCAAGATATGCCTTTAAATTTCTTTCTTACAGATTTTTTCCACATTTCTACACATCATTAGATAAAGAAAGACGGAAAAAACAAAATTAGATTAGATTCTTTGCTGTGATATCGCGTTATTTATTATCGAAGACAGCTTATTATCCTCATATTCGCCAAGTCTTGCTAACGAATGGCGGACCGTTTTGTGAGCAAATCATAAAGTAATACAGTGGCGACTCAGTGAGAAGAGGTAACAACATATTATGCGCGGCGATGACTTATCTATATGTATAAAATCAATGGTTTGTATGTACCTTGGTCTTGCATTTTTCTTGCTTGAAGATTTCTTAGCGAGGAAGTTGTAGATATCAGCATGACATCAGACTTTTTACAAAATGACTATTATAGTGAACATTCAGGAAATCCCTCTGAAGAAATGTTCAGATCTCCAAATAAAGGTCAGTGATTTACTTCTCTACCTTCTCGTATCTATGAGTAATTGTGTGTCAGCATCATCAACCCAAAATGCATGCATATAACTAACAAAATGTGAGGTATGAAGAACCGGTTCTGTAAGTGAAAGGATGTACGAGAAGATGGAGAATATTAACGGTTGATGAGCTGAAGACCAGATTACTGTTGGGCATGGTGCGAGTTGGTTAATTTATTTTCTCTTCTTAAATCTGTTGAATCGTTTAGTAATCTATTAACGAAGAATAGTTGTAATTTCTATGCGCGAGTTTCGCTAAAGGTCAGAAGTGGGATCGATATCCACCGGTATTCTGAAAATTTCCATCTAAATATTTTGATACAGCGTAGTTCGGATATAAGCGCAGGACCTTTAAACGGCAGACATTGTGAATTAATTCCGAGAAAATTGTGCGCAAACACTAAGTACAGTCTCCTTAAGAATATAAGTGCAATATATGTTCGAGGTGCTATAAAAGTGTCCTTGTAAAGTTAAAGTGAGTGCGAATATTTAATCTAAAGTACCTAAGTGCGGTAAATGGATAATACACTAACAGATGCTGAGTAGCTAGAGGCTTTAAGGCGAAAAGGGGCATTTTTACGGGCAGAGAAACAGAAACAATTAGCTCGTGTGATGGTGATTGTAGTTCTGATGAACAGGTAGGTCAATCTAGTAAGAGTAGTAGTAGACTTTTTCCAATGGGACTACCAGAAGTAAGCCTAGTTATTCCTGAGTTTAGTCCAATTATTTCAAATTTTATGACTGCAAAAACCTGGATTCGCAATGTAGAATCCTTAAAACATATTTATGGTTGGGATAATCGTGCAACAATGTTTTATTCATCGCTCAGGTTGAGTTGAGCTGCCCGACTTTGGTATAATAGCCGACAGGATAATATAAATACTTGGAAAATGCTTAAAGGAGAGCTGATCGAAGGTTTCCCCACTTCGCCAGATGAGTCGTCAGTAATTATGAAAATTATGTCTCGAAAACGTCAGCCTGAGGACTGCGTTGAGAATTATTTTTATTCGATTGCGGCGATGGCAAAACTAATTAATTTGTCAGAAGCTTAGACTGTGAAATTTATTATTTCAGGTTTAGGAGATTCGAACTTGTGTAATGTCCTTGTAGCTTCAAACTGTGCCACCTTGAATGAACTTTTAACTCGCATTAAATTGTTCGAGGTCAAAAGCGCCAACGGAGCTTTATTAGTGGGGATGTTAGATTGAATAAATCAGAAAATTTTCTTATGCCAAGTAATAAGAAGTTTAGATCGGAGACATATAATAGGGGCATTCGAATAGGCATGCGAGTGCCGTTGAAATAAGATCGTGCAGACCCATCAGTTAGAGACGAAAATAGTCGTGCAAGTAATCGGGGTGATCCAAAAAGGTGTTTTCGTTGCGGAGAATCGGGACATTTAGCCAAGAATTGTATCAGTGAAAACAGGAGTCGTATTTGCTACGTATGTCGGCGTGAAGGACATGTTGCTAGAGACAATTTAACTACCACAGGATGAATATCATCCAAGAGTAACGGTAGGTGGCTGTCAGATGATAGCATATTTGGATTTGGGAAGTGATTGCACTACAATACAGGAGAAAATTGTTAAAGAAAATAACTGGCAATATAAACGCTACGAAACTATGCTGAACGGCTTCGGAGGTAATAAGTGTTGGACAATAGGAAAAATTTCGAAGGAAAGAGAAGTTGGAGATGTTAAATTCGAAACCGACATTTTAATAGTTCCAGATAACGCTCAAAATGTGACTATGATAATAGGAAAGAATCTGTTATGAAGACCAGAAGTCCGAATAGAAAAGGAGCACGGTGTATTTAGAATTTATAGTCGAAAGGAACTAATAGATTGTAGAGAAACATCGAAGGCAATCATCATGGAAAAGCAGATCCTCATATCGGACGAAGTCACGGAAGAAGATAAAAGAGAGTGTCTCAATATAATAGATGAGTACAGGGATTGTTTTGCTTTAAGCATTGAAGAAATTGGCAAAACAGAATTGGTAGGAATGAAAAGAAGGTTAAAAGAGCAAAAGATAATTCGATGCCAACCATACAGGGTACCTTATGGCCTTCAGGATACCCTAAAGAATCAAGTTCAAGAACTGATAGACATGGATAGAATTCAGGAGTATACGACGGAATAAGCTAGCCCCGTCTTATTAGTTGAAAAGAAGAATGGCAGTCAAAGAATGTGTGTGGACTATAGGCAGCTCAATTCAATAACATGTAAAGAGAATTTTCCTATGCCAAATATAGAAGAAACCTTGAATTGATTATCTGATAAAAATGTTTTTTCAACTCTGGATTTGCTAAATGTTTACTATCAGATACCCGTCGATACAGCCAGTCAGTATCTTACGGCCATCGTGACACCTGAAGGCCACTATGAATTTAAGAGGATGCCATTTGGGCTAGCAAACTCACCCGCCGTCTTCGTGAGAGCAATGAACAAAGTGATTAAGAGACTGAACTGCAGTGAAGTAATTACGTATATGGATGATATATTGCCAGCTATAAAAACAATGGACGAGAATTTTAATATATTCAGACTATTTCTGGAGGAATTACGGAAAGCTAAATTAAAATTAAATAAAAAAAATTTGAGTTTCTACGAACTAAAATAAACTTTCTTGGCCATGAAATTTCAGCAGGAGGAATAAAACCAGGACAGAGTAAGATTTAAAGCTGTGATGAAATATAATAGACCAACGAATGTGAAAGAGATTAGGCAATTCTTAGGACTCACAAGCTACTTCCGTCGATTCGTGCAAAACTATTCACATATAGCAGAGCCTCTGAATAGATTATTACGTGAAGATGTAGAATTTTCTTGGTCAGCTAAAGAGGAAGAAGCTTTCCAAAAACTGAAGGATACACTAACCAGTCGTCCAGTATTAGCCTTATATAACGAAAATCGAACAACTGATGGAGAATCTAGGTACCACAGTTATGAGTTGGAAACTTGGCAGTGGTTGAAAGTCTTCAGCATTTTAAGCATTACTTATTAAACCGACATCCGTATAATAACGGATTGCAGCTCTTTACGATTGAAACATGAGAAGAAGAAACTTATTCCACGTATCGCGCGGTGGTGGATGAAGATAGCTGAATTTAACTATAGAGTTTCGCTCCGAAAAACAAATGGCGCACGTTGATGCACTTAGTCGCTGCCAGTAGAAGAAGGAAAGGAAGCAGAAAGGGTTGCCGATAATATGATGATAGTGAGTATGCCAGAGCAACATTGGCTCGCTACATTGCAGCAACAATACCGAAAAATAGAAGAAATAAGACAAGTGTTAGATGGAACAAAAATATCAGGGACATTAAAGGGATCAAACATAATTATTTACTGAAGTGTAATAGGATATATACAAAAACAGATAACGGGCCCGATTTGTGGTACCACATGGTATAAGGTGGCGTATTATAAAATTCGGACATGATGATATGGGACATTGTGGGATAAATCGTACCTTGGAGTACTTGCGGCGAAATTTCAGGTTCTCAAACATGAAGGCAGTTATCACTAAGTATATAAACTGTTGTATCGAGTGCCTTTATAATAAGCGAGGCAAAGATGAGACGAGACATCATATATATAGTTCTGAAAAGCAGACGGTATCATTTCATACTGTACACCTCGACCATCTCGGTCCATACCCCAAAAGCCAAAGTGGAAATGCATATGTAATTGGAATGATTTGTGCTTTTACAAAATTTGTTGTTTTGAAGCAAGTACGAACTACCTCTACTAGAAATGTGTTGAAGATGTTAGATAATATGACATCGTATTTCGGACTACCAACACGCATTGTAAGTGTTCGTGGAACGGCTTTTACTTCGCACGAGTTCCAAAAATATAGTGACGAAAATGTCATCAAGCACGTCGCAACTGCAGTAAAAACACCACAAGCAAACGGACAAATAGAGCGCTATTTCCGGACAGTAAAAACGGCCATTTCAACAATGACAGCGGCCTCTGATGGACGAGATTGGGATAAACATATTTCTGCCATACAGTGGGCCCTAAACAGTCTCATACAGACGACAACACAACAAACACCTCAAGAGCTATTGATGGGATACCACCCAAGAAGTGTGACCAAAATCAAATTGATTCTGGGTTTGGAGGATGAAAGTAGAGAGGGCGACGATGGCGAAGACGATATACCCTTACAACAATTGAGAGAAAAGATAAAGCAAAGAACAAAATAAACAAGCGGAGGAGTATAATAAATGCCACAAAGCACCAAGGAGATATCAAGAACGCGATCTTGTATTAGTTAAATTCGACCCAGTTTCGACTGGAAAATCAAAGAAGGTTCAACCAAGATATCGTGGACCGTATCTAGTAAAGGCAGTACTGCAAAATTATCGATATGTTGTGACGGATACAACAGTCACTCAAGTGACACAGAAGCCCTATGAAACCATACAGTCGGCGGATAGGTTAAAAAGATGGTGTGAACTGGAGGACATGAATTTCGATATAAATAGCTCAGACGAGGACGATGTAATAAAAAACGAACATGAGAAGGAACTAGTTTAAAACGGAAAACCTTACAATAATTGATGTAATGTGGCTAATGCGAATTTAAGGAATGAACAAGTTAAAAAAAAGCAGTGGCTAAGTGTCGAGATTTATTATTATTTAAAGACTATGTGCTGAGAATCGTCGTTATTTGAACAGGATAATTGCTTAGTACCGGAAACTGTGACTATGTGTTGAAATTAGTAGTTGTGACTTAGAAACTTGACTGAGTATAGCAACTTAAAGCTGTGTGAGTATAATAACCTGAAGCTATGTGTGCTAGTTTGGCGATGAAATAGGTAGTAATATGAGTCTGTGTGTCGATAACAATGACTACGTGCTGATAAAGGTGGCTGTGTGCCGATAAGCCAATAATTGAAAGAAGGCCACTGAGGACAGTGGACGAGTAGGATGGCCGAGCTATACTGAACATTCAGGAAATCCCTCTGAAGAAATGTTCAGATCTCCAAATAAAAGTCAGTGATTTACTTCTCTACCTTCTCGTATCTATGAGTAATTATGTGTCAGCATCATCAACCCAAAATGCATGCATATAACCCGGAAAGAGTTTAGGTGTGAATGACGAACAAAATGTGAGGGATGAAGAACCGGTTCTGTAAGTGAAAGGATGTACGAGAAGACGTAGGATATTAAGGCTTGACGAGCTGAAGACCAGATTACTGTTGGGCATGGTGCGAGTTTGTTAATTTACTTTCTCTTCTGAAATCTGTTGAATCGTTTTGTAATCTATTAACGAAGAATAGTTGTAATTTCTTCGCGCGAGCTTCGCTAAACTATGCAACTTGTTTTGAAGATTTTATAATTATTCTTGGGTGTAGGGGTTTGTATTGAAAAGTCTTACGTTTCATAAACATTTGTTTTTATTTAAGATTCTCCATGTAAAACATCGAAGCAACCCAACGGAAGTAGAAGTAGAAGTAGACCTGAATCAAACCTGGAGCAGATACTTCGATCAGCAATGATCCTTCTTTGACAATTTTAATCAATCGAATTCTCACAGCAACAATATTTTGGAAATCCGGTTGCCTAGAAGACTGATTCAGTCTTTTACTGGAGATTATAAGGACTGGCCGTCATTCAAGAATTTTTTTCTCTCATCCGTCGACCAAAGAGAAGGGCTGTCGGCTTCTCATAAACTGCAATATTTAAAGGGTTTTGTAAACGGTGAAGCGGCCGCCTTGATCAAGCATGTAACAGTAACTGACGCAAACTACAAAGAAGCATGGTCTAAGCTGGTAGCCCGCTATGACAAGAAACGTCATATTTTAAACTCCTATATAAAAACCTTCATCAATCAATGCAATTTGTCGCACCCGTCATCAACAATGTTGCAAAAACTCACGGGCACATCTTATGAGTTAATCCGAGGAATTTCAACTATAGGAAAAAAGGCAATGGATAGAGAACCGTGGTTTGTCTACCTCAGTAGCAACAAAACCGATTCAGAAACCAAACAAGCTTGGGCCGAAGAGACCTGATCAATTTTCGAAATAAGCGATGCGACGCTTTAGAAACTGTTGAGCTATCTATTAAAAAGGTGAAACCGGGAAAGTCAGCAATCTGGGCCCTTCACTCCGACACCTACAGGAGTTGTCCATAATGTTCTGAAGAGCATCCACGGTATGGATATAAAATCTAGGCATCAATTGGTGACTAAACACGCATTGTGCTTCAATTGCCTTAGTAGTGGACATCCTGGACAGAAGTGTAAGTCGAGATTTTCATGCCACTACTGTAGACAAGCACATCACTCATTACTGCATCTCAACCAGACTTCAACCGATAAAGTTACCGCACAGCACTCATCAAGAAAGTTCTCTCACCTTCATTCAAACAATTTACGGCCTGTCTCCTCAAGAAACCTGAATTCTCAAACAGCCACATTCACGTCAACTCAAGCTGATTCATGCAACTCGCAAGTATTTTGGAATCCGCAAATCAATGCCTTGACATCGATTAATTCACAACACACCCAACTACTACTGTTACCAACTGCACTAGTTAACGTTCCAGATGTAAACGGAGTACCACAACTGTGCCGTCTTTTGGTATATTCCGGAGCTCTGGCATCTTTCGTGTCAGAAGATTGTGTACAGCGTCTATGACTGAAACGTGAAAGGTCCAAAATCACAATTCAGGGTCTCAGATCGGTAAAACCTTGTTAAACCAGCGGAAATCTGGCTCTCAAACTTATATCCTGGCTTGATAAGGCACAGCACATTACCATTCATGCCTTCGTTCTGAATAAACTAACGTCAGTAAAACCTGCAACAGATTTTCAAGTTCAGAACTGGGATTATATTAAAGGACTCCCACTTGCATATCCAACTTTCAACCGCTCGAGCAGGATTGGCATATTGCTAGGAGCAGTACACTTTATTCAGATTCTGAAGGAAGGGAAACGCATCATACAACCGCATCATCCAGCACTACAGAATACCATATTCGGGTACATCGTGGTGGGAGTAGTAGACAAAGTAAATGAAACATTACCAATTATAGCTTTATACGCAGAAATTATAGACATTGATGCAGCCTTACGGAAGTTTTGGGAAATAGAAGAATTCCTTCAACAAGAGACATCCTACACCGTAGAGGAACAATTCTGCGAATGACATTTCATGCAAAATCTTTAAATTGATGAAGTCACTGGGTGCTATACAGTTCGCCTTCGTTTTAAAGAAGATAGCCCACCTCTTGGAGACTCCGTAGGGACAACAATCCGCAGATTTAAATAATTAGAAAATATGTTTGAAAATGATCCGAGTCTCTATAAAGATTATAGTAAATTCATTAATAAATACAAACGGCTGAGGCATCTAGAGCCTATTCCAAGCAACTTGGTAAATACCAATGAAGAACATGTAAACCTTCCTCACCACGCAATTATCAAACAACCAAGCACAACGACAAAGCTTCGCGTTGTATTCGACGGTTCGGCCAAAACATCATCTGGTATATCTTTAAACCAGAAACTTCTCGTTAGGCCAAGGATCTTTTTGACACATTATTATCCTTCAGAACTTACAAGGTGGCAGTCACTAGTGACATCGAAAAGAAGTTTCGAATGATTTTGGTCGATCAGTTATCTGGAGAGAGAATATCAGTCAACCAATTCAACATCTATGGTTAAACATCGTCACATATGGAACCTCGTCCGCACTTTTTTAGCTACGAGAGCTCTCAAACAACTTTGCGTTGAGTTTTGGGGACAATTTGCACTCGCGGAACAAGCCATCACCAATGGCTTCTACGTTGACGATTTAATGTCAGGGGAAGGATCGGTAGATGAAACCATTCAACTCCAAAAAGAATTGTCAACCTTACTGGAGCATCGGGGATTTCGTTTGAGAAAATGGGTCTCTAATGCCAAAGAATTTTTAAGCACACTCCCCTCAGATAAATGCAGCATTGTGTCGGTAAAATTTGATGCACATCCAGATGCATTGAAAGTTCTTGGAATTAAATGGATCCCAACAGAAAACTGCTTCATTTTGACGTAAATCTCCCTGTCTATTCGCTGGTAACCAAAATAACCATACTTGCAGATTCAAGCCGCATCTTTGATCCACTTGGATTATTATCACCTATCACAATCGCATTTAAAGTAATCCTTCAATCTCTGTAGCTAAATAATTACGGCGGGGATGATCAAGTAACGGGAGAGTTAGCAAAAAGGTGGCATGAACTTCGCACAAGCGTTCATCATATTCAGTCGGATCCCTCGGTGGTTCCAGACTAATTGGGAAGATCTAGAGTGACCCGGAATTTCAGATGCTTCCGAATCCACATATGCTGCAGTAGAATACTGCAGAAGTACTTCTCAAAATGGGAACGTCAGCATCAAATTAGTGGCATCCAAAACACGAGTGGCACCGGTCAAACAGATCTCGAATCCACGACTAGAGCTCTGTGCAGTGATGCTTCTAGCCAATCTCCTTAAACATATCCTCGTGGCCTTCGGAAAACGGAATGTTACGTGTTTTGCATGGCCAGACCCTACGGTGGTTCTTTCATGGTTGTCATCACACCCCAGAAGGTGGAAAACCTATGTTGGGAATCGTACTGCGGAAATGTTCACAATACTACTAAGGAATTTCTGGAGATCACGTCCCGTCCAAGGAGAATCCGGCAGACATCGCGTCAAGAGGTACGCTGCCACAAACACTAGTGAGTTCAGAGCTGTGATGGAGGGGCCCATCATGTCTTATAGAAGATTATGCAAGGAAAATCTCAGTAGTACATATTCACAATACAGAGACAGAGTTAGAGAAAAATGAAGCGTGCATCAACATGTGTACTGCATCCATCAAGAACGACACACTTGAGCATCTGTTTTCATGAAAATCTACGTTACGTTTAATACTTCGCATCCTGGGATGGTGTAACAGATTCATTATCAACTCCAACAAATCATCAACTAAAATACCAGTGAGATGGCTTACAATAAGTGAATTAAAAGACGGTTTGAAGATATGCTTACGATAGACGCAAGCTGATGCCTTCACAGAGGAGATTCAAGCGCTTCAGGGTGGACATCTAAGCAGGCTCAATCCTTTCATTGATGCGGACAACATCAAGCATCCGATCATCCTGCCAAAGAATCATATCTTTGTGGATTTGCTGATTAAACACACCCATGAAAAAGACTATCACGTTGGCACGTCACTTCTCCTCAGCATTCTTAGGCAAAAGTACTGGATTATATCCTGTCGCTTCTTAGTAAAGCGTCACATCACCAAATGCGTAATTTGTACTAGATACAGAAAAGCAACATCTAATTAGTTGATGGGCAATCTACCTTTTCATCGAGTGTCATTCACACAGGCCTTCGAAAATGCAGGAGTGGATTACGCAGGCCCATTTTCACTGCTTCGATATCGAGGAAGAATAGTAAAAGTCATCAAGGGTTACATAGCACTATTTGTTTGTTTTACTACAAAGGCTTGTCATGTGGAAGTTGTTAGCAATTTGTCGGCTGATGCTTTCATAGCATGCCTGAAGAGATTCATTGCAAGAAGAGGCATTCCACTAAATATGTACAGCGATAATGCTACAAATTTCGTGGGCGCAAATAGGAAGCTTTGCGAAATATATCATCTAGTAATTTCTGAGAATTAGAATGTGTTGGTGGCAGATGCTCTCTCAGATAACCACGTCACTTAGCACTTCAATCCTCCCTCGGCTCCCAACTTCGTTCTATCCAGGTCAATCAAGTCAACTAATGCATTTTTGTTTTCTTAATTAATAAAAAGTTTGTCGTTTAATGAGTTGACATTAAGCAGTTTTTTTTTTATTATTTCAATTTGCATAAAAACCAAAACAAAAAATATTTCTGATAGCACATTGTCCGATATGAACTGCGCAAGTCATGTTACAGTCTCAAGGTAACTAAAGAAAAAGAAAACGTGACAAAAGCTTATGAAGATAAAATCATTACATTCCCTCTAAAAGAATTAAGTTTCATGACGAGATGCACATTTCGTATCTTCATATCCATGAGAACTGTCGACTCATCAGAATAGGAGACACCGACCAAAAGCTCTTTATGAACAGACCAATTTAAAATACTTATAATAAAAACTCAGTCTTAAGATCAGCGTGAAAGAATAATTACTAAAAAGAGTGATTCCTGTTTATTTTCAATAAATTAACTAATTAGCTACATAGTAATGTATTAGCAATTGAGAGTATTTTCTACAAATAAAGATAATCAATATTAATTGCTTTTAGGTTTTTTAATAAAATAAAATAAAACATTATATTTGCACGATAGTTCATTTGTGTTAGTCGCTGTTAGTTTTCCACAATTGTATTCATCTTCAATTTTGATAATGATTTCAACCTCTCCAAGTACTTTCTGTATCCATTAAACTTTTTAACACCTTTGACATATATGGTCTTGTTTCATAGCAGTGGTTCAAGTATAGTGTATAGCTTGTGATACAATCTATAACCATCATCCCAGCGATATCTATGAAAATTTCGCTGCAGCCATTTCACTTATCTTTTTTTTGCTGCGTATTTGTATCGGAAAGGAAGTTGAAATACAAAGTGTTTCATCTTGTTTTCATTAGTTAAAACTGCAAATTCTTTAGTGATAAATTCGTCGAGATTAGTTTTAAATCAATGGAGATCTACGATGGCGGTCATCTTCTTAATTTAATTTTCTCACTTCACTTGTCAGCGGACTGTATTCCACTATTCTATCGCATAGAAGCAAATAATATGCTGTTGTATTAGCTGGTATATTTTCGAATGTCATAAATTGAAGCCTCGTGTCAACAGACCCAGTTTTTATTGATTCATTTTGATGTGAGCAATCAATGTTGGCGATCGGAGCATGTATTTCTTCCATGGTAGGAATGGCTGATACTGATGCTTTACATACATGTCTTATACGTATCTATTCTGGTGAAATTTTAGATTAGATTTTCGATTCAAATCATCATAGGGATATTATTCTGAGTCCAAATGAACTGAACATCGGTGAATTTTCAGTGATCAAACTTACTAGGATCCTTGGTTTTATCGTTCCTCCGATTCGTTTGCAATGTAATGCTAAGATGATTGTTCCGACGCAGAACAAAAAACTTAAAAAGTAAACTTACTCGTACATCTAAAGACATACCACTGGAAGTATCCAAAGTTGAAGTTTAAAAATTCCCGCGACGAATTATTTTCAAATTAAATTCTTGGCCCTTTAGGGCTCCCTTGATGTAGTTCCAAACTACAACAAGAACCTACAAATAAACAAAAATTTAATTACTAAAAATGTAAATAAGACAAATTACAAGAATTTTATCATAAAAAGAAATCTTACCTGAAAATACTGGAATCCAACTCCAGATCGCCACAGCACTCCACCAAATTATTTTTATTCTAGAAAAGAAAAATAAATAAACAAATTAGTATTAAAATACTAATACAAAAGAGCAAATACGAGAACTCACCCAAATATCCACGATGACAGCACAGCATCTACAACACTACCACTGACGTCTGACAAACGTCAGTATAGTCAGATGTACAGAGTTCTCATTCGTTCTCAGCTGTAATACGTACAACTGAAGCATAATACATGCAACGCCATGCAATTTTTATCTGAGCCCCCATTTACTCTGTACATTTTTCAGAGTATAAATAAAGCGGGGGCTCGAGCTAAAAATCATTGTGGAGATTTCAACGCCAGGCACCCGTTGTGGAATGATTCTGTCGTAAGTCCGTCAGGCAAGGCTGTACATGACTAGCTCCACTTTAACACCACCCATGATTTTGTCGTCGTCTCGCAAGATACTCCGACCTTCCCGCGATCTGGGTCAACTCTTGACTGCTATATCGCAACCTCTAATCGAATTAATCTCCTACCCCAATTCTCAAATTACGTCTGCACAGCACATATGGCCGAATCCGATCACTTGGCTGTTGAACTCTAAATCACTCCCAGCGCACCGTTAAATATCTTGACTTCTGACCCTCAAGCTTCTACTTCACTCAAAGACGTTGTCTGGCAACAATTTCAAGACAGGCTCTCCCAATTTCTCTCAGGAAATCTACCTGACTCGCAACGAAATCTCACGAACTTGGAAATTGACTTTCACATTGACTTCCTCAACAACGCCATTGAAGGAAATGTCGCCTTCTTTTCCAGTGTAGTGCCGAGCAAACACTACAAATACAAAAATCTCCCGCCTCAACTGCAAAAATTATATAAATTTAGGCAGAAACTTCGAAAAGTACTTATCCGTATTTTTCACCGAACCCTGAATAGCCACAACCCAGCCTACAGAAATGTGTTGTCGCAAATTAATTGCTTGTCAACAATTATTGAGGAACAAACGAAAATGTTTCTCGATAAGGAGTTTAGGAAGAAACTGGATTCCATTCAACCTGGTCCACACTGCTTTCAGGACATAAACAGGGTTTGCAACAGAAAAGCAAAACTCCCCAAAACCATTTTAAGCGGCACGACCGCTTACAACCTTCCCCAAGAAAAATTTAACGCTTTCGCGGAATATTTCCAATCCACTTTCAAAGACAACTCATCTCTAAGCGATGCAAATTTTAGGACCACTGTAGACTTGGCCCAGGCAGTGGGATCCTCCACCACAGTCTTCAACTCCACAAACACGTCCTTAAATCCGGATGATTTAAGCATCTTCTCAAATCCTGCACACGTTTTCGCCCTAATCAGGACTATCAGAGGCAAAAAGTCCTCTGGCCCAGATAACATTTCCAACAAAGTTATCAAAAACCTCCCACCTGTCGCCATAGAATTTCTGACAATTATCCTCAATAATTGCCTCAATAATTCTTACTTTCCCGATGTTTGGAAAACCGCTCGCATAGTTCCAACACATTGAAAATACCTGCCTCGCTCTAAATATCAGGCAGGACACCCAATTCGGCTTCAAGCGCCAGCACTCCACTTTTCACGCTTTGCGGATGCTTCCTTGATGTAGAGAAAGCGTTTGACTCAGTTTGGACAAACGGGCTAATTTTCAAAATTATAAACCTCAAGTTCCCGCCTTATCTCACCCGGGTTATACATAGCTTTCTCTCATCTCGAAATTTCTACATAGAAATCGAAGATACCAAATCTCAGGCAACATCAGTCAGTGCTGGTGTCCCCCAAAGTTCGGTCCTCGGACCAATTCTCTTCAATCTTTTCACTTATGATCAGCCTTCCAACGACTCAAATTCCACCACACTACTCTATGCTGATGACTCGCTTACCTACGCCCACTCCATGTCATCCAATTTCGCTGCTATCAAAGTTGAGCGGCATGTTCTCAAACTTGACGAGTTCTACAGAAAGTGGGGCATCAAAATTAATCTGAACAAATCTGAAATAATTTGCATCCGAAATCCCTCCACAAGGGGAAGACCCAACATAGCCACACGAGCCAACAACATTGAAATCGAAGTCAATAATGAAAAGCTTCAACCTTCAAAGAACACCAAATACCTTGGCGTCTCTTTCAATAATCTGTTGAAATTCAACAATCACGCCAAGCTGACCATGAAGAAAGCCAACTACGCTTACTCCCTACTCAACCCTATTATCAGAAGGAGAAACGGTCTCCCGAAAGATATAAAGCTGCTTATATACAAACAGCTTATCCGCCCAATTATCTGCTATTGCTTCCCCGTCTGGCACACCATTTCGCCATCTTATATGAAGCAAATCAGCGCCCTCGAAAAAAAGATCCTAAGGGTCTGTACAGGTGTGTACAGGAAACCTGACGGACACTACTTTCCCAACACCTTCTTGTACGAAAGTACAAACATCACCCCAATCGAGGAATATCTCCTTTCTCTCGCGGTCCAACAACTTGAGAAGATCTCTCAACATCCTAACCCCCTCATTAGCCAGCTTTCAACGCAACTTCAAGTTGAAAACCTCAACTACCTATCACCTCTTCACCTTATTAACTCGGAAACGAGAAACATTTATTACCTGGGCGAAAGATTTACTTTCTTCACCAATAAAGGAAGCCACAACCGTGGATAGGACACCATCCTGGCATCTCGATCATCGTGGGACTTATCAACGCTGGACCATCCTGGACTTTCGGGATATTTCTCACCATGTTGGAAGAAACGCCAGTCTTCAACACAAAGCAAGTTAGAGAAATCTCTAACATTCCACAACCTCCCACTCCCATCCAACGTCCCTATTCCTCTAAATCCACACATCCCAATATTAAATAACAGAGAAGAACGCAGCTTGCTGTCGCGCAACAAGCTGTTATTAATTTTTGGACATCGCGTACCTTAGAGTTAATAATTATTCGAACATTTAAAGTGTAAAGTGTATCAAAGACAAAAGTGAAACCTAGGCTAAAATTAAAGCCTGTACGTGCATATTATCAAATATCCCGGGATATCGGTTCGGTTTAAGACAGCCAAAATTCGTTTCGTTTCGTAAATCGCGTGTGAAGAACTCTGATTGATTGATTGCTAAAAATCATTGCGTTTTTGGCAGTCTTCCGAGACGGATCAGAGGATTTGAATTTGACTGAGTTGAGGAAATCTTTGGGCGTTTCGAACCCACTATATAAATTATTACAAATTTAATAATTTATCACCACAAAAGACGGACCAGCAGCATTGACGCTGAAAAAGTCATTATAAATTAAAATTTTTATTTTTTCAGCTCATTTTACGCCGGAAGGTGAATTGAATTCCGCCAAAATTTACATAGGCAGCAGTGAAGCCTACTAAATTATTTGAACATTTTAATGGGCAGAAAACTAATAGTCTTTTATTTTTACAGATTAAAAACATCATCTGCTGCGACATTTTTTTTGGACTTTTTGGAATTTTTTTTTTTTTTATTTCGTTTGAATTATCATTTGTTATTTTGTTTTTGTTTGAGTTGTCACATACAGGGCATCCATTGGCATCAGTTAAACATATATATGTCGTAGGCATTTAATAAAAACCTGCATTTAATTAAAAGCCTAGTCATTTAATTAAAAGACGGCTTTCAATAAAAATCGTATTGATATCTTTCTTTTACCATTATCTGCCTAGGCATTTACTTAAATGTCGACATTTAATTAAATGCCGGCTGGCTCTCCAGGCAAATAATAAAATAAGCAAATATATATCAACGCACGATCCGCAAGCCTTTACGCCAATAGTGTAATACCACCCGATTTAACCAAATACTAGGAGAGGGAGATGTGTGGTGAAGGGGGAGGTCGCACCCAGGCCTGCGACACATACTCACACACACCCACACCCACCACCCACATACACACACATATACACATACACACACATACACGCGCGTGTATGTGTCTGTATGTGCATATGTGTGTGTATGTGGGTGGTGGGTGTGGGTGTGTGTGAGTATGTGTCGCAGGCCTGGGTGCGACCTCCCCCTTCACCACACATCTCCCTCTCCTAGTATTTGGTTAAATCGGGTGGTATTACACTATCGGCGTAAAGGCTTGCGGATCGTGCGTTGATATATATTTGCTTATTTTATTATTTGCCTGGAGAGCCAGCCGGCATTTAATTAAAAGCCGACATTTAAGTAAATGCCTAGGCA
The DNA here is from genome assembly GCA_963924295.1 of Dioctria rufipes. Lineage (NCBI taxonomy): Eukaryota > Metazoa > Arthropoda > Insecta > Diptera > Asilidae > Dioctria > Dioctria rufipes. The sequence continues at coordinate 111,659,150 of OZ002743.1, read as the reverse complement.
GATAATGGTAAAAGAAAGATATCAATAAGATTTTTATTGAAAGTTGGCATTTAATTAAATGACTAGGCTTTGAATTAAATGCCGGTTTTTATTAAATGCCTACGACATATATACATACGTACATATATTCCTGAGTCGATTTCGCTTTACGCAGAATTATAAAATTTATGCATCAATGAAGAAATGCAAACATGTAGATACATACATACCTACAGCATTATCATTGCATGCAGAATTATAATTCCCAGCTGCAAGTATAAACATATCTACAAACCTATTTACAAAGTTCAGTAATCTCGCTACTGACCTACACCAATTTCTTAATCACATCATAAAGAAACAAGTGAAGGCAGGACACAATACCCCTGCGCGCAAGAATTCGCACGATGCAATTTGATAACCTTGCGCCAGCGGTAGAACTTAGGTAAACGAAGCAATGGTTCACGATGATGTCATAATAGCAGCAAAGTGGCGAGCGGTATACGGAAGTATTTATGTATGAACCATGAAAGCGATGAATGCCGTTATGTAACAACAACAAACCGGCAAAAGCTTTGCGGAAATTAATTTGTGAATGCCATAAAGAACCGCTTTACGGAAGTAATAATTATGTACGTACAAATGCTGTGGTGAAATTACAGTTACAAGCGCTTGGCGTAATAAGAAAAAAGCAATAGTATTAAGTCAAGAATTAGTGTATAAATATTCTGTTATTTTTTAATAAAGAAGCAGTAGCAGTAGTATCAGCAGACAATACAAGTTGTTCCATTTTCTAGCTGCTCCATTCACCTATACTAGGAGTAAAGCTAGAAAGCTGCTCCATTCATCTACACTAGGAGAAAAGCTAGTAAGCTGCTCCATTCATCTATACTAGAAGTAAAGCTAGTAAGCTGCTCCACCGATACACACTAGGAAAAAAAGTATTAAGCTGCTCCATTTCCATCGCTGCGCTACTCATAAACAGGTAAAAGCCAATTCGTCGTGAAGGCACGTAAGCCTACAGTAACCGTGCGGTATTCCAGATTGAACTATAAAGGTGCTCAGATGAGAGTACTTGAGAATAGTCTCGTCTCAAGTAACTTAAGAAACTCAACAATTTTGGCGTAGTCGGTAGGATCACGGAAGTTATATTAATTCAAACACTTGAAAAACCTTGATCCTCGAATTTACACAAACGAGTGCATAAGAACACCTTATTTTCAATCTGTCACGCAAACGAGACATTAGGCATTTCTACAAACAATAAAAGGCATCCACTTTTTGTCTTGAAAGTGTAATGAAGCGCCATTCATTACCCATTTATTTATCTAATATCATGCACAACATTCTAATTATCATGCATAACATTATTCAATTAAATGTGCATGCAGGCATAATAATACACACACCCAATGCGTTTATACAAAACGCATCCCAAAATAAATATCAATTTCACGCTTTCACTTCCCGCAAAAACCTAAAACACATGCATCTCAATTTTCATACGGCTAGCTAATTCTAATTTTAAACAACTTTCTCTGTTGCCTTTTCCCAGCTAGCCGACAATTAATATAAATTATTGCAGTCTCAACATTTTTGCGGCAATACACCGCACCCAGAACAAAAAATCCAAACGTCACAGCACGAGACCGATTTTAAGCATTGCACCGACACTGGGTTAGCCCTGACCTATCCCACTGTCAGTACATGCTGTTTGTTTATGTACTAATATTGCTTGCATAGGCAATATTGGCTATTTCCAATATATTGGGAAGGCGTTCCCTATATCCAATTTTTTAGATTCCTATATACAATTCTTTAATTTTTACACCCCACTACAAAATGATAGCGATTTTGCTGATCTAGTAGGAAAATAAGGAAGATCTCCTAAATAAAAAGCCGATATTTCGAGGGTACTTGGCAGTCAGTTTTCTGAAAATCAAAGAATAAGGTTGACCCCCCCCCGGGGGTAAGGCAACCTATTCTAATAAAAGAATTAGAAGTATTATCAAAAAATGGAAATAAGTTAAAACCAAAATTATAATAAATTAAAGTTCAAATAAAGAAGTGAAGAAAAGATAAACCAGTGTGTGTTTAAATTAAAGAAAGTAAATTTCAATTGGGTTGGTGACCTTCTCCTCTAAGGAAAGCACTCCCAGTCCAAGTTACGGAAAGAAAAGTAACTCGTAACAAAAAATTGGTGGCAGCGGTACGGATCGATATCATAATATCAATATCCAGTAACTACCTGTGCAAAAGGTAACCTAAGCCAGGCGCTAAAGGTTTACCCAACGTTGTGTCTACACAACCCGATCCCAGCCAGGCGCTCAGGGATTGTGCAATAAACAATACAATATATATATATTACAACCAACAATGGAACAAATGGGCCCCAGAAGGGAAAACGTATCCAACGCAATCCAGGAACAAATCATGGAATATGAAAGACCAGCTGAATCCGACGAAGACACTAAGGATTTCGAAGAATATCAGAAGATCATCTCTAGACTCCAACGCATCAAAAGCCTTCGGAAGTAAGCTAAGTTTTTCTGAATAATATTTTATTAAGTATATTATATTATCTATATTATATTATATATATATATAACTACAAAAAAACAAACACAAATTTACATACACATATGCTAAAATGCAAATTTAAAAGATGAAAATATTTTTTTTTTTTTAGAAAAATTTCTAATTATATTTAAAACGCAAATTATTGAAAAGTGAATTCTCTCTATGCCAAAGTGAAAACGAAAAAATTAGTTGAAAAGTGCAATCTTTAAATCTTTTTATGCAAAAAGTGAAATTTTCTTTATTGACAACTGAAATATGTGCCAGGGTTGAAAATCTTTCTTCTTAAAAGTAATTGGTTTTGTGAAGTTCCTCTCTCTTCTTTATCCCACAATATCCACATGACTCGCGTTTAGCTACTTGGTCAAACAAATTTTGTTCTAACATTCTAATAATTCCTATCGAATTCCCCTCTTGTGCTAAGAGCCAAATTTTCTGGGCCTCTTCGGTTTTTCTTCCTCCTCACTGTGTATTCTGTGTATTCTTCAACAAAATAGTCGCCACACGTTTTCGCGATTATTCAGCCCAGGCCGGGCATAGCCATAGACATACGGTTGCCCAATTAGCTCGCGCTTCTCGTTTATTACGTGCCTCAAAACGAGTCAGAATGACTACACCTCCACCTACTGGTACTAATTCGGGGTTATCAGACCTCAGAATAACATTAACGGATGCACGGAATATGATCCCGGAGTTCGATGGAAACTCAGGTGATCTGCATCGATACCTCGCGTGCTGCGACATGTTATTCACGACATCCAAGAGCGACGCCGACAAGAAAATACTGCTTAGCATTTTAAAAACAAAGCTAACGGGCCCGGCATATGACATCTTTAAATATAAAGAAGTGTCAAACTGGGATGCATTAAAAGCAGAACTCGTCGAGCAATTCCAAGAGCATAGACCACGCGTGGCTATACAAGGAGAATTGCTGCGACTCAAGCAAACTTCACGGGAAAACGTATACGATTTTGCTTCGCGCCTCTCAAAACAGCTAGCTGATTTGAATAGCGCCACGGTTAATGAAGCCACAGAATCTTCTGCAAGGGCATATCTCATCTCAGAGAATGAGAAAAATGCAATTAGAGCATTCGAAGACGGCCTTAAAAGCGAACAACTTAAGGTCATCGTTAAGGCACGTTCAGAGACCTCACTAAGGAAGCTCATAACTTTCGCTTCCGAACACGCTCAACGCATTGAGGAAACTCAACCCCATATTCAAAAAATAACGCCTAATGTGCTAGTATGCGACTACTGCTCAAAAAGAGGCCACACTAAAGAGAACTGTTTCAAGAGGAAGCAGTTGCCCTTAATTAATTCTTACCCAAACATTAAAAGGGAAATAAATAGAATTACATGCGGCTATTGTCGCAAACCAAACCATCACGCTAGAGATTGTAGGCAAAGACAGTTTGACGAACGCCGCACTCAGTACTCAACGAATAGACAAGTTCAATTTGGAGCTCATCCAAGAGCTTACCAACCTCAAAATTTGCCTAATGCTGAAAATAATGACAGAGGACAACCTCGCCACATGAAGCAAGTAAGGTGGACAACCCCAGAAAGTTTTTCCTTGGGAAACGATTACACGCAGGTGTATTCAGACGGCGAAACCTCTCGCGAAAAAGATATTCAAGCCGTAGTCCATCAACCAACCAATTAAGCATCCCAATAAAGATGCATAAAAGCGCCCTAGTGGTTGCTTTCCATATCGATATCTCCCAGAAATCAAAAGCGAACTTTATAATAGATACTGGTGCAGAAATAAGTCTACTCAGAGCAGAAGCTACTGACGATTCCGCTCTCGTATATGAGAAGCAGAAATGCACAATTACTACCCTATCTGGTAATTGTTTCCCTTCATTTGGAGTTTCATATGGAACAATATCCATCCAAGATAACTGCAAAATAGAACACCCTTTTCATATCATACCAAACGGTAATAATTTACCCTATGATGGGATAATAGGAAATGACTTCCTATCCAAATACAAATGTGTAATAGATTATTCAAAAAATATGCTAGTTATAAACATAGATGCCTGTTTAAATCAGGAATGCGAATGCCAATTCAGAGAAATGTCTCCGTTAAAAGGTAGAATAAATAAAATAAATAATGAAAGCAATACTTTCGAAGCAAAAAATTCAGCTACATTGAGTGATGTACCCACAAGTAGTGATTGCAATAACGCAAATATATTGACAATTCTCCTCCAAATAATATATTATTTTATGCTATATGTTCTAAAAAGACCCGCGAGTTCATTTAAATCAAAAGCTAATAATGACCCAAAAGCTAATACAGATTCACGACGCTACGACAGTGATCTGTATACAGCTAATAATGATCACAAATCGGATACAGATTCACGACGCTACGACAGTGATCTGTATACAGATAATAATGATCACAAATCGGATACAGATTCACGACGCTACGACAGTGATCTGTATACAGCTAGTAAAGCAAACGAATTAAATAAGATCGAGGATAAAGAATCTCGGCAACTAATAATAATTCCAAGCAAAAAGGAAAAAATTATACAAAAATCTGATAAAATTACATTACCTGCACGTTCAGAAGTAATGGTATCACTTCCAATAAAAGAAAAAAAGGGCGAATTATTAATAAAGCAAAAAGAAGTAAGGCCAGGTATATACATAGGAAACACCTTGGCACAAACTAGTAACAGTATGGTAAAATGATGAATACTAACGAAGAAAATATTGAAATCTCGAAAAACGAGATAGAACCAATTTGGGATTATGTACGGAACTATGAGGTGATTCAGCCCAATTATAAATCCGACCCAATAGAAAACCGCCTGAAAACATTGGAAAGTAATTTAAAATTAGAACATTGTAACCAAGAAGAAAAATTAGCTCTCACGAATATTTGCAGAGAATTCAATGATCTATTCTATTTAGAACGAGACGTATTAACATACACTGATGCCGCTGAGCATACTGTTCCAGTCAAAACAGATACTACGCCTATCTATGTCAAGCCATACAGATTACCGGAATCTCAACGAAATGAGATTAATAGGCAGATTAATGATATGATAGACCAAAATATCATAAGCCCTAGTAAGAGTCCATGGAACTCTCCTTTGCTACTGGTACCAAAGAAGCCAGATGAAACAGGTCAAAAACGTTGGCGAGTAGTAGTGGACTTTAGGCGCTTAAATGAAGTCACTCTCGGAGACGCCTACCCACTACCGAATATAACAGATATCCTGGATCAATTAGGACGATCCAAATACTTTACAACCTTGGACTTGGCCAACGGATTCCACCAAATCCCGATGTCACAAAAGGACAAAGAAAAAACAGCTTTTAGCACACCATTTGGACATTATCACTATAATAGAATGCCATTTGGACTGAAAGGAGCACCAGCAACCTTTCAGCGGCTGATGAATACCGCCCTAACGGGACTTCAAGGTATTCGCTGCTTTGTATACTTAGATGATATCGTGATTTATGGGTATAATTTACACGACCATAACGCCAAGCTTGTAGAAGTGTTTAATCGACTAAGAATGCATCAACTAAAATTACAGCCAGATAAATGTCATTTCCTACGTAAAGAAATCGTTTATCGTAATCGTCATGTGGTTGGAGAAAATGGAGTCCAACCTGACCCGAGTAAAATTAGCGCGGTGAAGACATATCCGACTCCAAGAAAACCAAAAGATATCAAGTCATTTTTAGGATTTGTGGGATATTATAGACGTTTTATCCCCAATTTTTCCAAACCCGCTAAGCCTCTGACTAATCTCTTGAAAAAAGATACCACTTTTGTATGGGATACGTTCTGTGATGAATCATTCAAGGTCTTAAAGCAAAAGCTCATCAGTGCACCAATTTTGGCTTATCCAGAATTCGATAAGGAGTTCAATGTCACCACTGATGCAAGTGATATTGCATTAGGTGCTGTGCTATCGCAAGGCGAAATTGGGAAAGATCACCCTATCTGTTTCGCCAGCCGGACGTTAAATCCTGCAGAATGTAGATACTCTACAATTGAAAAAGAACTTTTAGCTATAGTTTATGCTGTGGAACAATTTCGTCCATATATCTATGGAAGGAAATTCAATATAGTCACTGATCATAAGCCCCTCGTATGGCTCATGAGTTTGAAAGACTCAACCTCACGTCTTATGAGATGGAGAATTAAGCTAGAGGAATATGACTATGACTAATCCATAAACCAGGTAAACAAAATGCAAATGCTGATGCTTTAAGTCGAATTAAAATTGAGGAACCTAAAATTTCAGTCCAAAAATCAATAAATGTAATGACCCGCAATCAGGCAAAGGCCTCCAGTCTGACTCACGATACAATGGATCTAAATAAAGTATATAACGAATACGTTTCATCCCCGCATACAGATGATTGTTCTGAAATAAAAGGACATATACTGACTCAAAAGAATCTACCATACAGATTCTTCATTTTACCTAAAACAGAAGATCCAACAGGAACTTACCTAAAAGAGTTGTTTCCATCACTGGACGAAGGAATGCAAAATACTCAACTACGCGAGTACTTGAACGGTAATCAAACGTATATATATAATTGCTAATGCACCCTTGCCTATGAAAACTATGGACGGTTTCAAACAAACACTAAATACCCTTTTAAAAATCAGGGAATATATCAAAAGTAAAGACTTACGGGAAGTTCATATTTCTATACCTAAATTGGATATAGTAACGCACGCAGAGCTGAAAAATATGATGACTTTCTCTTTGAAGAATATAAATGTCAAAATAAATATTTACACAACCCAAGTTAAAATAGTATCTGACCCAAAAGAGCAAGAACTCATAATGGAATCCTTTCATAAAACACCATTAGGTGGACACCAAGGAGTAACTCGGACCATTAAAAGAATTCAGACAGCATATAATTGGCCCGGATTAAACAAAGATGTCGAAAACTTTGTAAAGAAATGCCAATCATGCCAAATGAATAAACTTGTTAGAAACCCTAGAGTACCCATGAAAATTACCTCGACTAGTACAAGGCCATTCGAGAGAATAGCGTTGGACATAGTAGGGCCATTGCCAGCAAGCTATAACGGTAACAAGTATCTCCTCACATTCCAGGATGACCTCACAAAGTATACTGAGGCCATACCTCTACAGAACGCAGAAGCTCGAAGCGTAGCTGAAGCTTTCGTTATAAATATAGTCTGTAGGCACGGTATACCGGAATCAATACTGACAGACCAGGGTTCTAACTTTCTGAGTGAAATGTTTACACAAATGTGTAAACTTTTAAAAATTAAAAAACTGCAAACGACCCCATACCATCCGCAGACCAATGGAGCTCTGGAAAGAAGCCATAGAACTCTGGCCGAATATTTACGGCATTATGTGAACCGACACCCGCAAACATGGGACACTTGGATACCGTATGCTATGTTTACGTATAATACAAGTACACACTCCAGTACCAATTACAGTCCATACGAGTTAATATACGGTTTTCCACCCAGTATCCCAGCTATAATTAAAGCAAACCCAACGGTAAATTACAATTACGATAATTACAGCAACGAGCTAAAAGCGAGATTGCAACATAGTCACCAGATAGCTAGAGAATCTATCCTAAATAAAAAAGAAAAATCAAAACAATACTATGACAAAAACTCGAAAGCGAGAACCTTTAACTTAGGAGATAAGGTCTTTTTAAAGAACCACACAAGAAAAAACAAATTATCCCCGTTGTGGACAGGACCCTATGATATAGTAACTATTAATTCTACGGAAAATACTACTATTAAAATAGGGAACAAAAATAGAACAGTACACAACAATAATCTTAAGTTATACATCGAATAGGAAAATAATTCTTTTATCTATACCTTAGGATATTATGGATTTTCGCCTTCATCCTCCTAACCCACAGTGCAGACGCAATGATACAAAACGAACCATTGCAAGTAACGATCCTGAAGAACAATCCAGGAATCTACTTCGAAGAAGTAGGAAGAGTAAGTCTCTACAGCAACGAGTGGCAAGTAATAACATATTATGACTTAGAGGAATTCAATTTTGAACTTGAGAAATTGTGTAATCATACGGAACAGACAAATAGGTTGTGCAATTACATAGAAAACTACCACAATAAGGCTCCCTTATGCAGAGACATAACACACCAATTATACACTATAATCGGAATCCTAAAACAAAATTCACTCCTGTTAAAGTCTGAAACTACTCGATTTAAAAGAGGATTAATTAATGCCGTAGGAACCCTAAGCAAGACCCTTTTTGGCACTCTCGACGCGGATGACGCTAAGACTTTTAACTCGCATATAGATAAATTAAAAAACAACCAAGACTATCTATTGCAATTAATCAAGAATCAAACCGTCATCGTTGATTCTACGGTTAATGTATTCAATAAAACAAGCATGACAATAAAAGAACAATTCCTACATGTAGAGAAAAAGCTCAACGCCTTGAGTAACTTAGCCAATCGCGTACAAACTGATGAACTATCGAAGAGTTTTACCACTGAACTCGAGACGATGGTCTCTCTAACGGCACTCATGATGGTACGATATCAGACCACCCAAAACCTCTTACTAGATCTGATAACAGATGTTAGACATGGTAAACCACATCCAGCAATAATGACCCCACCTCAAATGAAACATATCCTAGAAAACATCCAAAAAGAACTACCCAATACACTCACTTTACCGATAGACAAGAACGAGAATAACCTTCTACAACTCTATCAAATTGGTAACGTGAGAAGTACAATTCTCGACCATAGAATAATTTTTCACCTCAAGCTCCCTCTCCCATTCAAAGATGAATACCAGCTTCTGAAAATACATCCCTTGCCGACAAATCATCTAGACAAGTTCATTTTTATAAAACCTTCACTCGAATATTTAGTAATCGATTATAATAGAGAACACTATTACACCGTAAACAGATTTGAGTTACAGAACTGTCAAACGCAAGATCAAGTACATTTCTTGTGCCGTATTATACACCCCATATTTAACACCCAGTCTACAAATAACCAATGCGAAGTACAACTCCTCAAACACAGCCATGAAATACCATCTTCTTGTAATATCAAAGCCGTTCCTCAAATGGATTTTTGGATACAACTATCTCAACCGAATAAGTGGCTCTTTTGTATACGAAAAATCACAGTGGTCGATGCCATTTGCGGAAATAATATTACTACATATAACTTGGAAAACACAGGAATTATTAATCTCTCCACGGGATGCCATCTCCGTACCCAAGATCTAATTATCCAAGCACATAATACCAAAACGTCGGAGCTTAGTAACCACTATCTCCCATCGCTAAATTTAACCTCCAGCCTACCCCTTCCCGAAGAAATTAATTCCACTAATGCCCAGGTGCATGTAATAAAATTCCATGACAACGAAGAGTTAGAGGCAATAAGCAAAGCTCTAGGTCGGCTTAAGCAAAGCGAAAATATAAGTTTCCCCACATTGAATACACACAACATTCATCATTATGTCATTTCTTATGTTCTATTTGCGGTAATTCTGATGGTTATTATTGTCCTAATATGTAAAAAGATTAAAACCAAAAAGCTCAGCACTGATAAAAGCCCACAACAAATCCAAGAAAACGAAAACCCAAAACCATCTTACCAATTGACGATGTTACCATAATCATTAAAATCCTTTCAAGGCAAAACCAATTACACCTGGCTAAGCATAAATAAAATTAAATTATAAAAAAAAAAGGGAGAAAGAGAAAGATTTTCTTACTACGCAAAAAAAAAATTATTATAAAAATACATAAAATCGAAGTCACCCACGTAGTATTTAAAAAAATAAGTAATGATAAAAGCTTGATATCAACTTAAAATTATGCAAGTATACAAAACCCTTTTAAAGCTTGCTACACTATATGTACGACAATTTCTATGTAAGCTTATGAAAATATCCTAAACAAATTTTTTATATTTTTATATACATGAATTATATACTCTATATGTACGAATCTAGGAATAAGCGTAATATTTTTATACTATATACTCTATACGTATTAATCTAGAAATAGGCGTAATTTTTGCATGCAATCCATTCTAGGAATTTTCATAAATATTAGAATAATAGAATAATTTTCCTCTTTAAACAAATAATGTAACCTAACCTAGAAATCTTAGGGCTATAAGATAAAATTTTGTATATTTTCGTCTTCTTCGTATAGTAATATTAATAATCAAAAAATGTAAAAGTACCCCGAATCATCGGCTAAACACAAAAATTTTTTCACTTTTGCAGAAAGTTCCATTCACTCCATTACCGGAACTTTCTTTTTCTAAGGGGGATGGTGTAATGAAGCGCCATTCATTACCCATTTATTTATCTAATATCATGCACAACATTCTAATTATCATGCATAACATTATTCAATTAAATGTGCATGCAGGCATAATAATACACACACCCAATGCGTTTATACAAAACGCATCCCAAAATAAATATCAATTTCACGCTTTCACTTCACGCAAAAACCTAAAACACATGCATCTCAATTTTCATACGGCTAGCTAATTCTAATTTTAAACAACTTTCTCTGTTGCCTTTTCCCAGCTAGCCGACAATTAATATAAATTATTGCAGTCTCAACATTTTTGCGGCAATACACCGCACCCAGAACAAAAAATCCAAACGTCACAGCACGAGACCGATTTTAAGCATTGCACCGACACTGGGTTAGCCCTGACCTATCCCACTGTCAGTACATGCTGTTTGTTTATGTACTAATATTGCTTGCATAGGCAATATTGGCTATTTCCAATATATTGGGAAGGCGTTCCCTATATCCAATTTTTTAGATTCCTATATACAATTCTTTAATTTTTACACCCCACTACAAAATGATAGCGATTTTGCTGATCTAGTAGGAAAATAAGGAAGATCTCCTAAATAAAAAGCCGATACTTCGAGGGTACTTGACAGTCAGTTTTCTGAAAATCAAAGAATAAGGTTGACCCCCCACCAGAGGTAAGGCAACCTATTCTAATAAAAGAATTAGAAGTATTATCAAAAAATGGAAATAAGTTAAAACCAAAATTATAATAAATTAAAGTTCAAATAAAGAAGTGAAGAAAAGATAAACCAGTGTGTGTTTAAATTAAAGAAAGTAAATTTCAATTGGGTTGGTGACCTTCTCCTCTAAGGAAAGCACTCCCAGTCCAAGTTACGGAAAGAAAAGTAACTCGTAACAAAAGATACCAACATCAAACAACAATAAAAGGAAAGAAGCCCCAATTTAATACAGCATCATATCTGCATAGCGGAAAAGATGTTAAAATTTTTCTCTTCTCTACAAGTAAAGTAAAGTAAGTTCATAAAAATTTTTAAGAATCATTAGTACACATTATAAAAACCACTGCATGTAAGCAACAAAAATAGTAGAACAATTTTCAATTAATCATCCTAACTTCTTCGGTGATTAAAGAGAATTACCTAAACTACCTGTTTTCTTTTTTCCTCTCCCTCAATTATTACATAAAAACTCTGTGGGTGCTGCTTTCATGCACAGACCTAATCAAAGCTCTCCTGGCTCAGATTTTGAGGCAGCAATAGGCTCATTGTCATTTGACAACAAAGGTCCTCCAGACATCCCACCATCCATAAACTGGTATCGCGGGAACCGCTCAGGTAAACGCTTCAGAGGGTACAGTCTAATTAATTTCCTCGCAAGAAATCATAATTTAGGCGCCCTAGTATCCAAGCAAGCGTTAGCCACGCCAAGGTTGAGTATAAACACTCAAATTACTTTCTGAATTGAACAACCAAGTAAAAGAGACAAAAATAAGTAAAAAACGAGTTTTCAAACAAAACTGAGGCCAAGTCGCATGAAAAAGTAAAAAATAAACTTTTCTTCACACACAGAGGTGGACTCAGATTTTATTCGCTGACAATCACCGATATATTTCAGTAAGATCAATCAGAGGTAATAAGTGATTTGATTCATGAAGAGAAAGAATATTCAAGAGAAATGTCCCAATCAAAAAATCTGAGTCCACCTCTGACATTTCTCTTGAATATTCTTTCTCTTCATGAATCAAATCACTTATTACCTCCGATTGATCATACTGAAATATATCGGTGATTGTCAGCGAATAAAATCTGAGTCCTGTGTGAAGAAAAGTTTATTTTCTACTTTTTCATGCGACTTGGCCTCAGTTTTCCTTTTCCTGTAATCCCTAATACCTGGAATCCCTAGATATTGCTTGAGAAGATTTAGCTCGCCAGTAAGTAAGGTAGAAGATATTAAACATAGTTTGCTTATGTAGCATCTGCCGGGCCAAGATTAGATTTCCGTCGGGCATGGAGAAGAGTTGATGTCCTCATTAATTTGGTCGTGATCTAAATACGTAAGTTTTGTTACAGAACGGATACCAGTATGAAGCTTTTATGAGGACTAACTAGGCAATTTGCGACAAATACTCCTTCTTGGATCAACTGAGACAAACAAATCATTCTTGCTCTACTTGCAACGGTATGCTCAGTACAATTTGAGATCGAGGGGGTATTCTATTGGATCGCTGAAGTACTCTTCATATTGCCTACTTTCATCTTCTTTTGAAGTGTTCGGAGTTTCTTCCATTGGAGGTAAGGCATTTTTACTATCTGGTGCTTGTGATTTAAATTGCTCCTCCAATTGATCACTTGGTATTTCCTCTCCATCTTCTAGGGATGTTTCGAGAGGTACCGTGAATTCAATAGGGTTGGTTTCCGTGCGAGGGTACCGGAGTAATTTATTAGGCCCTTCGATATAACAATTTTTTGCAAGAATGTCATTGCCTAACAGCCCATCGTGGGAGATTTGGGCAATGTGCTCTACTAGCAGGAGTTTACATGGGACACTGCAGCTTAATAAAAAGTTGCCTTGGCAGTTTCCCAATGTTTCTCCTTCTCCAAATGGAGTTTTCAAAGTCACATTTTGGCTTCGTTCTATATGTTCTGGATTATCTAGTACTTCCTTTTTTATGATGCTTACTTCAGCTCCAGTGTCTACTATCAGCCGAACGGCTGTGTTTTTGCTTATGTCCAGTGGTAAGTCTACCACTGGTACATTTTCTCTATTTGAATGTTTTTTTGCTGGAGAGGACCTTGAAGTAGTTTGCGCAGTTTAATTTAATGTCGAGCCGGGGATTTTTCGGTCGACAGTATGCCGTTTCCCGAATGTGTAGCCTACCATCGTTGTTTCTGCTGACAAGAGGACACCGTATGACTTCTTCTCCCACAGAAATCGCAAATATTCTATATGTGGTTAGTTCTTTGTTTCCTATCTGCAGAGCCCCACGGAGAATTTTTTTTGAGTTTGCATATTCAGAAGGCGCTTTAATATTCTGTTTACAATATTGGGCATCATGGCCCTTCACTCTGCAGTTTGTACAATTAGGAGTATTCTTACGTTTTAGGCACTCGTTATATGTGTGCCCCTTGTAATTGCAATAGCTACAGGTGGTCTTGTTTAACAGTAATTTGTGTTTATCATATTTTTTTTTCTGCCTGTTTTTAATAAGAGTTCCTGTTTCGATGTGGACTTCCTAACGATTTCCTTGCTATGCTTGTTTGAGGGGAGCGCCAATAATTTTCTGGGTTTCCGTCGGTACTAAAAGATATTAAAATTTCTTTTGATGGTTCCGCTATTGGAGGTATACCAATTTAAGTTTCTAAGTTATGTCTTTAGAATTCCTTTGTGTAAGGGTAGGAACACAAATGTACACTCTTAGGTATGGGATATCCATAGGTATTAGAGAATTTTGGGATATTAGGTCTTAGAAAATTATCCACTTGGAAAGAGTTTGTTGGGTTAGGAATATAGTTTGTTGGTTGTGGGATGAAAAACAGTCCTTGTTGCAACCTTTCCATATCTAATGCCTTATGGATGAGAGTTTCTAAAGAACTTTCATTCAATGTGAGTAAGTAGGCGCTTAGATGCGGATTAGTTGCACCACTCTTTATGGAAGCCATAGCAAAACCTTCTATTTGTTGCTTTACTACTTTAAAATTTTCATATCCGTATTTATTCTGTGCTGCCTCGTTGCATTGTATTAAAAGTTTCTTTAATATATTTGTAAATGAACTAAATGATTCTGGCGGATATTGCCGGTAAGTAATTAACTTGTTAGTTCATGGTAGGATTCACGAGGTAAATACGTGCGGTAAAGTAGTTGTTCGACTTGCTCAAATTTTGTGAGAGAGCTGGATGCAATTAACTGGTATGCGTTTCCTCTCAATTTGGTGAGGAAAATTTGCATAAAGGCTTTCCTTTCCTCTTCCCCTAGACACTGTTGCACTTGCTTACAACAGCCTATAAAAGTTTGCAATTCTGTGAGGATTTGCGCGCTAATTTCCCCAAAGAACAATGGCACCACTTGTGCAGTCAGTTTTACTACCTTTTCATAGTTTACAGACATTTTTGAGGCCAGCCATTCCCCTTAACACGAATTTGTCTATTTCTTTACTATTTTCGACACTCTCGTAGACCCACTTTTCGTCATCACAGCGAGCTGAAATTTGGTACACAGGTTCATGTCGCGTGACAATTGAATCTGTCAAAATTTGAACCGGAAATTTCCATGGAAAACCCGGAAAATCGGGAAAAATCATTTGAAAATTTGGTAAAAATTTGATTAGTGATAAATCCGTTTCAGGAAAAATGCAGAATTTTCCGATTTTTCCGAAAAATTTTACGGAATTTTCCGACTTTTCCAGAAAATTTTCCGATAAAAAGGTTTTCTAAATTATGCAGGAGCAAGTTTGCTATCAACTGGCATCATTACTTCTCTCCGTTAATGGTGAAAACTTGCAGAAAAAATCGAGGAAAATTCATGTAAAACGGTTTTCCGGAGTTTTTCCGACCAAGGAAGCGTTTGAGCGTTTTGCAACCTAAGACAAAGTTGTAGAGCGAAATGAGTTGCATAAATTTGCTTTTGTGGAAAACTCCATGGAAAACCCGGAAAAGCGGGAAAATCATCGGAAAAGTTTTCATCTATATGATTAGTGATAAATCTGTTTCAGGAAAAATGCAGAATCTTCCAATTTAGTTATCGTGAAAAAGGCAGAAAATAAAATAAGTAAAAATGAGTTTTCAAACAAAACTGAGGCCAAGTCGCATGAAAAAGTAGAAAATAAACTTTTCTTCACACACAGAGCTGGACTCAGATTTTATTCGCTGACAATCACCGATATATTTCAGTAAGATCAATCAGAGGTTATAAGTGATTTGATTCATGAAGAGAAAGAATATTCAAGAGAAATGTCCCAATCAAAAAATCTGAGTCCACCTCTGACATTTCTCTTGAATATTCTTTGTCTTCATGAATCAAATCACTTATTACCTCTGATTGATCTTACTGAAATATATCGGTGATTGTCAGCGAATAAAATCTGAGTCCTGGAAGAAAAGTTTCTTTTCCACTTTTTCATGCGAGTTGGCCTCAGTTTTGTTTGAAAACTCGTTTTGTACTTATTTTATTTTCTGCCTTTTTCACGTTAACTAAATTTGAAAATCCTGCATTTTTCCTGAAACAGATTTATCACTAATCATATAGATGAAAATTTTTCCGATGATTTTCCCGCTTTTCCGGGTTTTCCATGGAGTTTTCCACAAAAGCAACTTTATGCAACTCATTTCGCTCTACAACTTTGTCTTAGTTTTCAAAACGCTCAAACGCTTCCTTGGTCGGAATACTCCGGAAAAGCGTTTTACATGAATTTTCCTCGATTTTTTCTGCAAGTTTTAACCATTCTGCATTTTTCCTGAAACGGATTTATCACTAATCAAATTTGTACCAAATTTTCAAATGATTTTTCCAGATTTTCCGGCTTTTCCATGGAAATTTCCGGTTCAAATTTTGACAGATTCAATTGTCACGCGACATGAACCTGTGTACCAAATTTCAGCTCGCTGTGATTACGAAAAGAGGGTCTACGAGAGTGTCGAAAATAGTAAAGAAATAGACAAATTCGTGTTAAAGGGAATGGCTGGCCTCGAAAATGTCTGTAAACTATGAAAAGGTAGTAAAACTGACTGCACAAGTGGTGCCATTGTTCTTTGGGGAAATTAGCGCGCAAATCCTCACAGAATTGCAAACTTTTATAGGCTGTTGTAAGCAAGTGCAACAGTGTCTAGGGGAAGAGGAAAGGAAAGCCTTCATGCAAATTTTCCTCACCAAATTGAGAGGAAACGCATACCAGTTAATTGCATCCAGCTCTCTCACAAAATTTGAACAAGTCGAACAACTACTTTACCGTACGTATTTACCTCGTGAAACATACCATGAACTAACAAGTTAATCACTTACCGGCAATATCCGCCAGAATCATTTAGTTCATTTACAAATAGATTAAAGAAACTTTTAATACAATGCAACGAGGCAGCACAGAGTAAATACGGATATGAAAATTTTAAAGTAGTAAAGCAACAAATAGAAGGTTTTGCTATGGCTTCCATAAAGAGTGGTGCAACTAATCCGCATCTAAGCGCATACTTACTCACATTGAATGAAAATTCTTTAGAAACTCTCATCCAAAAGGCATTAGATATGGAAAGGTTGCAACAAGGACTGTTTTTCATCCCACAACCAACAAACTATATTCCTAACCCAGCAAACTCTTTCCAAGTGGATAATTTTCTAAGACCTAATATCCCAAAATTCTCTAATACCTATGGATATCCCATACCTAAGAGTGTACATTTGTGTTCCTACCCTTACACAAAAGAATTCTAAAGACATAACATAAAAACTGAAATTGGTATACTTCCAATAGCGGAACCATCAAAAGAAATTTTAATATCTTTTAGTACCGACGGAAACCAAAAAAATTATTGGCGCTCTCCTCAAACAAGCATAGCAAGGAAATCGTTAGGAAGTCCACATCGAATCAGGAACTCTTGTTACCAACAGGCAGAAAAAAAAATATGATAAACACAAATTACTGTTAAACAAGACCATCTATAGCTATTGCAATTACAAGGGGCACACATATAACGAGTGCCTAACGAGTGAAGGGCCATGATGCCCAATATTGTAAACAGAATATTAAAGCGCCTTCCGAATATGCAAACTCTAAAAATAATTCTCGGTGGGGCTCTGCAGATAGGGAACAAAGAACTAACCACATATAGAATATGTGCGATTTCTGTGGGAGAAGAAGTCATACGGTGTCCTCTTGTCAGCACAAACAACGATGGTAGGCTACACATTCGGGAAACGGCATACTGTCGACCGAAAAATCCCCGGCTCGACGTTAAGTTAAACTGCGCAAACTACTTCAAGGTCCTCTCCAGCAAAAAAACAATCAAATAGAGAAAATATACCAGTGGTAGACTTACCACTGGACATAAGCAAAAACACAGCCGTTCGGCTTATAGTAGACACTGGAGCTGAAGTAAGCATCATAAAAAAGGAAGCACTAGATAATCCAGAACATATAGAACGAAGCCAAAAGGTGACTTTGAAAACTCCATTTGGAGAAGGAGAAACATTGGGAAACTGCCAAGGCAACTTTTTATTAAGCTGCAGTGTCCCATGCAAACTCCTGCTAGTAGATCACATTGCCCAAATCTCCCACGATGGGCTGTTAGGCAATGACATTCTTGCAAAAAATTGTTATATCGAAGGGCCTAATAAATTACTCCGGTACCCTCGCACGGAAACCAACCCTATTGAATTCACGGTACCTCTCGAAACATCCCTAGAAGATGGAGAGGAAATACCAAGTGATCAATTGGAGGAGCAATTTAAATCACGGGCACCAGATAGTAAAAATGCCTTACCTCCAATGGAAGAAACTCCGAACACTTCAAAAGAAGATGAAAGTAGGCAATATGAAGTAGTACTTCAGCGATCCAATAGAATACCCCCTCGATCTCAAATTGTACTGAGCATACCGTTGCAATTAGAGCAAGAAATGATCTGTTTGTCTCAGGAGATCGAAGAAGGAGTATTTGTCGCAAATTGCCTAGTTAGTCCTTATAAAAGCTTCATACCGTTATCCGTTCTGTAACAAAACTTACGTATTTAGATCGCGACCAAATTAATGAGGACATCAACTCTTCTCCATGCCTGACGGAAATCTAATCTTCGCCCGGCAGATGCTACATAAGCAAACTATGTTTAATATTTTCTACCTTACTTACTGGCGAGCTACATCTTCTCAAGCAATATCTACGCATTCCAGGTATTAGGGATTAAAGGAAAATGGTAATCAACATGTACTTGGATATTTAGAATTCATTCAACTACCTTAATTAATGTAGGCGATAGCTCACATATGCTCTTCGGGTCGTATGACTTTATTACCCATGGAGAAGAGAAGACCATGCAGGCAAAGCGTCCTTCACCGATTCTAGCCAATTCTTTAATTACCTTGGTCTAGACAGGTAAAGGAACACGACTACACCCTCTTTATTTCCTACATACTATATCTTGCAGCCAGCAGGGATTTCGCCGGCAACTTTTCCTGCTCTCCATAAATTCTTTTATTTGTAAATTGTTGATAACAACTCGGCCAACCTACATTGTCATTGTCTCCAGTGACGACGGCCATTTCAATTATACAGAGCATCACTTCTGTTCACAATTCGTTCTACGAACCCAACGCCTTCCAAGAATGAGACAATGATACAAATCTCAACAAAATCAAACATACCAAAAGCCAAAATATTCAACGCATTCCAACGCAAAGCCAACGCAAATAATATATCAACGCTTTCCGACATAACCAATGCCAAAATATTCCAACGCATTCCGACACATGCCAATGCAAATAAAATATCAACGTATTTCGATATAACCAATGCCAAAATATTCTAACGCATTCCGACACAAGCCAATACAAGTAAAATACCCGACATAGCCAACATCGAAATATTCCGACGCATTACGACACAAAGCCAATGCAAATAAAATATCAACGCATTCCGACACAAAGCCAATACAAATAAAATACAATGTATTCAGTAACAAGGTAACAAATACATTTATTTGAAGCTTTCTGAAGTTATCTAGTTTTGTTTATTACTAAACGATTCTCTTTTTCTTCTGTCACCTTATTAACATCTATCTATAGATAGGTTACCGGTTTGAATATTCTGTTAACAAATTACTCCATTTCGACATCCAATTCCTCTTGTTCAAGAGTTCAGAGTCGTCCTGGTTTATCTTTTCTAAATTACACCAAGGCTTGAGTCTATCCGCAGCATGAAAAGACTCATATGGCTTTTGCGTTATTTGCGTTACTTCAGTGTCCACCACCACATAGCGATCATTTCCCAAAACAGACTTAATCACATAACGACCTTTATATCGCGGTGACACTTCCTTCGGTTGACCAATTAACGAAGTTTCCTGTTTAACCAAAACTAAATCGCCCTCTTGGTAAATTCTGGGTTGTACGGTTTTGGTTAAATTTTATCGCTTGCTCTTGTTACTTTTCTTTCATTCGTTGCAGCACTCTTTCCTTTAGATCCGACAGTGGAATCTCTTCCTCTTCTTCTTCCCCGACGTCATTCAATGTTAAAACTAATTTGTTTTTCAAAATATGTCTCGGCTTGTAGTCTATCAGAAGTTCATGCGGAGTTTTTTTTTTTGTTGTGGCATGTTTTTGGCTATTTAAAGCCCACTGAATGTCTGTGATATTCTTATCCCAATCCTTTCCATCGCTTCGTTGAGTCATGGTAGTTATTGAAGCCTTCACGGTGCGGAAGTATCTCTCAATTTGTCCATTTGCCGTTGGAGTCCTAACGGCAATTTGGACGTGTTTTATGTCGTTTTCTAAGCAGTACTTATTAAATTCTCTTGACGTGAACGCAGTCCCTCTACCAGTTACGATACGGTTGGCTACTTCAAAATATTGAGACATCTCATCCAGTAGTTTTAATACTCCCTTCGTTGCTGTGGATCTTACTGCTCGGAGTACAAGAAACTTCGTAAATGAGTCGATAACTCCTATCAGATGTTCATTCCCTTTGCAGCTCCTCGGAAATGGACCCAAATGGTCAATATGTATAGTGTGGAATGGCACTGGTTGCCTCTTTGGTGTATGCAACTTACCTTGACTCATCTGCACCTCTTTTATTATATAGGCAGTCAATACACGAATTTACATATTTCTTTACTGTCGGTTTCATATTACTGTACGGTCGAGGCTGCAATGGCCCATGTCGTCATGTGCATTCATAATGATCCGCCACCTTATTCCATGTGGTACTACAAATCGTGTGCCCTGATCCGTGTTCTTGAACAGTCGCCCATCCTTAAGAGTGTAGTTGCCTTTTATTCCATTTTTATCCTTGTGTTCTTGGATTCTTCCATCCAGGACCTGCTTGATTTCTAACAGCTTTGGATCCTGTTCTTGTAAGGTCGACACCCAGTCCTCTGGCGGTAAGCCTATAATTAACATTTTGTCTGCGGCTGTATCCGGTTCAACGCCCTTATCATAAGGACAGCGACTAAGTGCATCTACGTGAGACATTTGCCTTCCCGGTCGAAAAACCAACTCAAAATCGAATTCTGCAATTTTAAGCCACCATCTCGCTATTCGCGGTATAAGATTTCGTTTTTCTTCAGTCATACGAAGCGAGTGACTGTCGGTGACAATCTTAAAGTTCTTATGAAGAAGATAATGCCTGAACTGTGCGAGACTTTCAACTACAGCAAGAGCCTCTAGCTCATAGCTGTGATACTTTTCTTCAGGAGGAGTAGTGGCACGATTAAGAAAGACACAGGCTTTAATGTATCATTATTTATTGTTTTCTGCATTAAGATTCCCGCCAACCTGTAGCTGCTGGCGTCTGTGCGTAACTCATGTTGCCGTTCACTATCATATAATGCTAGTAGAGGTCTGCTGCTCAGAATTTCCTTAAGTTTCATGAAGGCTTCTTCCGTTTCGACGTCCACTTGAAGATTTGTTCCTTACGAAGTAAGAGATTTCGCGATAAAGGAAAATCCTGCCACAAATCTCCTGAAATATCTGGTTAATCCCAAGAATTGGCGAAATTTCTTAACGCTTTGTGGTCTAGGATAGTCTTTTACCACAGCAATTTTTGCAGTTCCTGGTTTTATGCCTTTAGACGAGATTTCTCGTCCCAGGAAATGTATTTTGTCCTTTAAGAAGGTGCACTTATCTACATTGAGTGTGAGACCATAACGTCGTAGCTCGTTCAAAAATCTTGGATGACAACTAAATGGGTAGAAACATTCTCGGTGGCAATTAATATATCATCCATATATACAGTTATCTTCCCTGATCCCATAGCTTGCGTAATCTGCGACATTAGTCTCATAAATACTGCTGGAGAGTTTGTCAGACCAAAGGGGACTCTCTTAAAGTCGTAGTGTCCCTCAGGTGTGACGAATGCTGTTAAGTGTTGACTTTTCTCCTCAATGGGAATCTGATGGTACCCGCTCATCACATCAAGAGTGGTGAATACACATTTTCCCGCTAACGCGTTCAACGTTTCTTCAATATTTGGTACAGGAAAGCTCTCCCTTGCTGTTATGGAATTTAGCTTCCTGAAATGCACATTCTGTATTCACCACCCTTCTTCGGAACTAAGAGAACAGGGCTAGCATATTCAGAATTGGAGACTTGTATTACATCTAACTCAAGAAGCTCCTTGATTTTCTTTTGCAGAATAAATTTTAACCCGTATGCAACTTTATATGGCTGGTATTTTATAATTTTACGTTCTTTCAATTTCATCTCCACTTGGACTAAATCCGATCGATTTCAAGAGTTACTTCGCCAACTGTAACAATTTTATTAATTTTGCCATCAACCTTCGCACTACCACCACCAGACCCCCACAAAGTAACGTCACAAGGTTCAAAAGCCCATCCGCACCCGAAAGCAATACTTAGCAATACTTCTTTTGACTGTTGTTCTTTTGCTACCTAAATCAAGAAATGCTAAAACTGACTTATTTCCAACTTTCGCGATAACATGATACTTTCCTTTCCTCTTCCCCTAGACACTGTTGCACTTGCTTACAACAGCCTATAAAAGTTTGCAATTCTGTGAGGATTTGCGCGCTAATTTCCCCAAAGAACAATGGCACCACTTGTGCAGTCAGTTTTACTACCTTTTCATAGTTTACAGACATTTTTGAGGCCAGCCATTCCCCTTAACACGAATTTGTCTATTTCTTTACTATTTTCGACACTCTCGTAGACCCACTTTTCGTCATCACAGCGAGCTGAAATTTGGTACACAGGTTTATGTCGCGTGACAATTGAATCTGTCAAAATTTGAACCGGAAATTTCCATGGAAAACCCGGAAAATCGGGAAAAATCATTTGAAAATTTGGTAAAAATTTGATTAGTGATAAATCCGTTTCAGGAAAAATGCAGAATTTTCCGATTTTTCCGAAAAATTTTACGGAATTTTCCGACTTTTCCAGAAAATTTTCCGATAAAAAGGTTTTCTAAATTATGCAGGAGCAAGTTTGCTATCAACTGGCATCATTACTTCTCTCCGTTAATGGTGAAAACTTGCAGAAAAAATCGAGGAAAATTCATGTAAAACGGTTTTCCGGAGTTTTTCCGACCAAGGAAGCGTTTGAGCGTTTTGCAACCTAAGACAAAGTTGTAGAGCGAAATGAGTTGCATAAATTTGCTTTTGTGGAAAACTCCATGGAAAACCCGGAAAAGCGGGAAAATCATCGGAAAAGTTTTCATCTATATGATTAGTGATAAATCTGTTTCAGGAAAAATGCAGAATCTTCCAATTTAGTTATCGTGAAAAAGGCAGAAAATAAAATAAGTAAAAATGAGTTTTCAAACAAAACTGAGGCCAAGTCGCATGAAAAAGTAGAAAATAAACTTTTCTTCACACACAGAGCTGGACTCAGATTTTATTCGCTGACAATCACCGATATATTTCAGTAAGATCAATCAGAGGTTATAAGTGATTTGATTCATGAAGAGAAAGAATATTCAAGAGAAATGTCCCAATCAAAAAATCTGAGTCCACCTCTGACATTTCTCTTGAATATTCTTTGTCTTCATGAATCAAATCACTTATTACCTCTGATTGATCTTACTGAAATATATCGGTGATTGTCAGCGAATAAAATCTGAGTCCTGGAAGAAAAGTTTCTTTTCCACTTTTTCATGCGAGTTGGCCTCAGTTTTGTTTGAAAACTCGTTTTGTACTTATTTTATTTTCTGCCTTTTTCACGTTAACTAAATTTGAAAATCCTGCATTTTTCCTGAAACAGATTTATCACTAATCATATAGATGAAAATTTTTCCGATGATTTTCCCGCTTTTCCGGGTTTTCCATGGAGTTTTCCACAAAAGCAACTTTATGCAACTCATTTCGCTCTACAACTTTGTCTTAGTTTTCAAAACGCTCAAACGCTTCCTTGGTCGGAATACTCCGGAAAAGCGTTTTACATGAATTTTCCTCGATTTTTTCTGCAAGTTTTAACCATTCTGCATTTTTCCTGAAACGGATTTATCACTAATCAAATTTGTACCAAATTTTCAAATGATTTTTCCAGATTTTCCGGCTTTTCCATGGAAATTTCCGGTTCAAATTTTGACAGATTCAATTGTCACGCGACATGAACCTGTGTACCAAATTTCAGCTCGCTGTGATTACGAAAAGAGGGTCTACGAGAGTGTCGAAAATAGTAAAGAAATAGACAAATTCGTGTTAAAGGGAATGGCTGGCCTCGAAAATGTCTGTAAACTATGAAAAGGTAGTAAAACTGACTGCACAAGTGGTGCCATTGTTCTTTGGGGAAATTAGCGCGCAAATCCTCACAGAATTGCAAACTTTTATAGGCTGTTGTAAGCAAGTGCAACAGTGTCTAGGGGAAGAGGAAAGGAAAGCCTTCATGCAAATTTTCCTCACCAAATTGAGAGGAAACGCATACCAGTTAATTGCATCCAGCTCTCTCACAAAATTTGAACAAGTCGAACAACTACTTTACCGTACGTATTTACCTCGTGAAACATACCATGAACTAACAAGTTAATCACTTACCGGCAATATCCGCCAGAATCATTTAGTTCATTTACAAATAGATTAAAGAAACTTTTAATACAATGCAACGAGGCAGCACAGAGTAAATACGGATATGAAAATTTTAAAGTAGTAAAGCAACAAATAGAAGGTTTTGCTATGGCTTCCATAAAGAGTGGTGCAACTAATCCGCATCTAAGCGCATACTTACTCACATTGAATGAAAATTCTTTAGAAACTCTCATCCAAAAGGCATTAGATATGGAAAGGTTGCAACAAGGACTGTTTTTCATCCCACAACCAACAAACTATATTCCTAACCCAGCAAACTCTTTCCAAGTGGATAATTTTCTAAGACCTAATATCCCAAAATTCTCTAATACCTATGGATATCCCATACCTAAGAGTGTACATTTGTGTTCCTACCCTTACACAAAAGAATTCTAAAGACATAACTTAAAAACTGAAATTGGTATACTTCCAATAGCGGAACCATCAAAAGAAATTTTAATATCTTTTAGTACCGACGGAAACCAAGAAAATTATTGGCGCTCTCCTCAAACAAGCATAGCAAGGAAATCGTTAGGAAGTCCACATCGAATCAGGAACTCTTGTTACCAACAGGCAGAAAAAAAAATATGATAAACACAAATTACTGTTAAACAAGACCATCTATAGCTATTGCAATTACAAGGGGCACACATATAACGAGTGCCTAACGAGTGAAGGGCCATGATGCCCAATATTGTAAACAGAATATTAAAGCGCCTTCCGAATATGCAAACTCTTAAAATAATTCTCGGTGGGGCTCTGCAGATAGGGAACAAAGAACTAACCACATATAGAATATGTGCGATTTCTGTGGGAGAAGAAGTCATACGGTGTCCTCTTGTCAGCACAAACAACGATGGTAGGCTACACATTCGGGAAACGGCATACTGTCGACCGAAAAATCCCCGGCTCGACGTTAAGTTAAACTGCGCAAACTACTTCAAGGTCCTCTCCAGCAAAAAAACAATCAAATAGAGAAAATATACCAGTGGTAGACTTACCACTGGACATAAGCAAAAACACAGCCGTTCGGCTTATAGTAGACACTGGAGCTGAAGTAAGCATCATAAAAAAGGAAGCACTAGATAATCCAGAACATATAGAACGAAGCCAAAAGGTGACTTTGAAAACTCCATTTGGAGAAGGAGAAACATTGGGAAACTGCCAAGGCAACTTTTTATTAAGCTGCAGTGTCCCATGCAAACTCCTGCTAGTAGATCACATTGCCCAAATCTCCCACGATGGGCTGTTAGGCAATGACATTCTTGCAAAAAATTGTTATATCGAAGGGCCTAATAAATTACTCCGGTACCCTCGCACGGAAACCAACCCTATTGAATTCACGGTACCTCTCGAAACATCCCTAGAAGATGGAGAGGAAATACCAAGTGATCAATTGGAGGAGCAATTTAAATCACGGGCACCAGATAGTAAAAATGCCTTACCTCCAATGGAAGAAACTCCGAACACTTCAAAAGAAGATGAAAGTAGGCAATATGAAGTAGTACTTCAGCGATCCAATAGAATACCCCCTCGATCTCAAATTGTACTGAGCATACCGTTGCAATTAGAGCAAGAAATGATCTGTTTGTCTCAGGAGATCGAAGAAGGAGTATTTGTCGCAAATTGCCTAGTTAGTCCTTATAAAAGCTTCATACCGTTATCCGTTCTGTAACAAAACTTACGTATTTAGATCGCGACCAAATTAATGAGGACATCAACTCTTCTCCATGCCTGACGGAAATCTAATCTTCGCCCGGCAGATGCTACATAAGCAAACTATGTTTAATATTTTCTACCTTACTTACTGGCGAGCTACATCTTCTCAAGCAATATCTACGCATTCCAGGTATTAGGGATTAAAGGAAAATGGTAATCAACATGTACTTGGATATTTAGAATTCATTCAACTACCTTAATTAATGTAGGCGATAGCTCACATATGCTCTTCGGGTCGTATGACTTTATTACCCATGGAGAAGAGAAGACCATGCAGGCAAAGCGTCCTTCACCGATTCTAGCCAATTCTTTAATTACCTTGGTCTAGACAGGTAAAGGAACACGACTACACCCTCTTTATTTCCTACATACTATATCTTGCAGCCAGCAGGGATTTCGCCGGCAACTTTTCCTGCTCTCCATAAATTCTTTTATTTGTAAATTGTTGATAACAACTCGGCCAACCTACATTGTCATTGTCTCCAGTGACGACGGCCATTTCAATTATACAGAGCATCACTTCTGTTCACAATTCGTTCTACGAACCCAACGCCTTCCAAGAATGAGACAATGATACAAATCTCAACAAA
The DNA here is from genome assembly GCA_963924295.1 of Dioctria rufipes. NCBI lineage: Eukaryota > Metazoa > Arthropoda > Insecta > Diptera > Asilidae > Dioctria > Dioctria rufipes. Next base: position 111,632,209 of record OZ002743.1, on the reverse strand, counting down.
ATCAAACATACCAAAAGCCAAAATATTCAACGCATTCCAACGCAAAGCCAACGCAAATAATATATCAACGCTTTCCGACATAACCAATGCCAAAATATTCCAACGCATTCCGACACATGCCAATGCAAATAAAATATCAACGTATTTCGATATAACCAATGCCAAAATATTCTAACGCATTCCGACACAAGCCAATACAAGTAAAATACCCGACATAGCCAACATCGAAATATTCCGACGCATTACGACACAAAGCCAATGCAAATAAAATATCAACGCATTCCGACACAAAGCCAATACAAATAAAATACAATGTATTCAGTAACAAGGTAACAAATACATTTATTTGAAGCTTTCTGAAGTTATCTAGTTTTGTTTATTACTAAACGATTCTCTTTTTCTTCTGTCACCTTATTAACATCTATCTATAGATAGGTTACCGGTTTGAATATTCTGTTAACAAATTACTCCATTTCGACATCCAATTCCTCTTGTTCAAGAGTTCAGAGTCGTCCTGGTTTATCTTTTCTAAATTACACCAAGGCTTGAGTCTATCCGCAGCATGAAAAGACTCATATGGCTTTTGCGTTATTTGCGTTACTTCAGTGTCCACCACCACATAGCGATCATTTCCCAAAACAGACTTAATCACATAACGACCTTTATATCGCGGTGACACTTCCTTCGGTTGACCAATTAACGAAGTTTCCTGTTTAACCAAAACTAAATCGCCCTCTTGGTAAATTCTGGGTTGTACGGTTTTGGTTAAATTTTATCGCTTGCTCTTGTTACTTTTCTTTCATTCGTTGCAGCACTCTTTCCTTTAGATCCGACAGTGGAATCTCTTCCTCTTCTTCTTCCCCGACGTCATTCAATGTTAAAACTAATTTGTTTTTCAAAATATGTCTCGGCTTGTAGTCTATCAGAAGTTCATGCGGAGTTTTTTTTTTTGTTGTGGCATGTTTTTGGCTATTTAAAGCCCACTGAATGTCTGTGATATTCTTATCCCAATCCTTTCCATCGCTTCGTTGAGTCATGGTAGTTATTGAAGCCTTCACGGTGCGGAAGTATCTCTCAATTTGTCCATTTGCCGTTGGAGTCCTAACGGCAATTTGGACGTGTTTTATGTCGTTTTCTAAGCAGTACTTATTAAATTCTCTTGACGTGAACGCAGTCCCTCTACCAGTTACGATACGGTTGGCTACTTCAAAATATTGAGACATCTCATCCAGTAGTTTTAATACTCCCTTCGTTGCTGTGGATCTTACTGCTCGGAGTACAAGAAACTTCGTAAATGAGTCGATAACTCCTATCAGATGTTCATTCCCTTTGCAGCTCCTCGGAAATGGACCCAAATGGTCAATATGTATAGTGTGGAATGGCACTGGTTGCCTCTTTGGTGTATGCAACTTACCTTGACTCATCTGCACCTCTTTTATTATATAGGCAGTCAATACACGAATTTACATATTTCTTTACTGTCGGTTTCATATTACTGTACGGTCGAGGCTGCAATGGCCCATGTCGTCATGTGCATTCATAATGATCCGCCACCTTATTCCATGTGGTACTACAAATCGTGTGCCCTGATCCGTGTTCTTGAACAGTCGCCCATCCTTAAGAGTGTAGTTGCCTTTTATTCCATTTTTATCCTTGTGTTCTTGGATTCTTCCATCCAGGACCTGCTTGATTTCTAACAGCTTTGGATCCTGTTCTTGTAAGGTCGACACCCAGTCCTCTGGCGGTAAGCCTATAATTAACATTTTGTCTGCGGCTGTATCCGGTTCAACGCCCTTATCATAAGGACAGCGACTAAGTGCATCTACGTGAGACATTTGCCTTCCCGGTCGAAAAACCAACTCAAAATCGAATTCTGCAATTTTAAGCCACCATCTCGCTATTCGCGGTATAAGATTTCGTTTTTCTTCAGTCATACGAAGCGAGTGACTGTCGGTGACAATCTTAAAGTTCTTATGAAGAAGATAATGCCTGAACTGTGCGAGACTTTCAACTACAGCAAGAGCCTCTAGCTCATAGCTGTGATACTTTTCTTCAGGAGGAGTAGTGGCACGATTAAGAAAGACACAGGCTTTAATGTATCATTATTTATTGTTTTCTGCATTAAGATTCCCGCCAACCTGTAGCTGCTGGCGTCTGTGCGTAACTCATGTTGCCGTTCACTATCATATAATGCTAGTAGAGGTCTGCTGCTCAGAATTTCCTTAAGTTTCATGAAGGCTTCTTCCGTTTCGACGTCCACTTGAAGATTTGTTCCTTACGAAGTAAGAGATTTCGCGATAAAGGAAAATCCTGCCACAAATCTCCTGAAATATCTGGTTAATCCCAAGAATTGGCGAAATTTCTTAACGCTTTGTGGTCTAGGATAGTCTTTTACCACAGCAATTTTTGCAGTTCCTGGTTTTATGCCTTTAGACGAGATTTCTCGTCCCAGGAAATGTATTTTGTCCTTTAAGAAGGTGCACTTATCTACATTGAGTGTGAGACCATAACGTCGTAGCTCGTTCAAAAATCTTGGATGACAACTAAATGGGTAGAAACATTCTCGGTGGCAATTAATATATCATCCATATATACAGTTATCTTCCCTGATCCCATAGCTTGCGTAATCTGCGACATTAGTCTCATAAATACTGCTGGAGAGTTTGTCAGACCAAAGGGGACTCTCTTAAAGTCGTAGTGTCCCTCAGGTGTGACGAATGCTGTTAAGTGTTGACTTTTCTCCTCAATGGGAATCTGATGGTACCCGCTCATCACATCAAGAGTGGTGAATACACATTTTCCCGCTAACGCGTTCAACGTTTCTTCAATATTTGGTACAGGAAAGCTCTCCCTTGCTGTTATGGAATTTAGCTTCCTGAAATGCACATTCTGTATTCACCACCCTTCTTCGAACTAAGAGAACAGGGCTAGCATATTCAGAATTGGAGACTTGTATTACATCTAACTCAAGAAGCTCCTTGATTTTCTTTTGCAGAATAAATTTTAACCCGTATGCAACTTTATATGGCTGGTATTTTATAATTTTACGTTCTTTCAATTTCATCTCCACTTGGACTAAATCCGATCGATTTCAAGAGTTACTTCGCCAACTGTAACAATTTTATTAATTTTGCCATCAACCTTCGCACTACCACCACCAGACCCCCACAAAGTAACGTCACAAAGTTCAAAAGCCCATCCGCACCCGAAAGCAATACTTAGCAATACTTCTTTTGACTGTTGTTCTTTTGCTACCTAAATCAAGAAATGCTAAAACTGACTTATTTCCAACTTTCGCGATAACATGATACTTTCCTTTCCTCTTCCCCTAGACACTGTTGCACTTGCTTACAACACGCTATAAAAGTTTGCAATTCTGTGAGGATTTGCGCGCTAATTTCCCAAAGAACAATGGCACCACTTGTGCTGTCAGTTTTACTACCTTTTCATAGTTTACAGACATTTTTGAGGCCAGCATTCCCCTTAACACGAATTTGTCTATTTCTTTACTATTTTCGACACTCTCGTAGACCCACTTTTCGTCATCACAGCGAGCTGAAATTTGGTACACAGGTTCATGTCGCGTGACAATTGAATCTGTCAAAATTTGAACCGGAAATTTCCATGGAAAACCCGGAAAATCGGGAAAAATCATTTGAAAATTGGTAAAAATTTGATTAGTGATAAATCCGTTTCAGGAAAAATGCAGAATTTTCCGATTTTTCCGAAAAATTTTACGGAATTTTCCGACTTTTCCAGAAAATTTTCCGATAAAAAGGTTTTCTAATTATGCAGGAGCAAGTTTGCTATCAACTGGCATCATTACTTCTCTCCGTTAATGGTGAAAACTTGCAGAAAAAATCGAGGAAAATTCATGTAAAACGGTTTTCCGGAGTTTTTTCCGACCAAGGAAGCGTTTGAGCGTTTTGCAACCTAAGACAAAGTTGTAGAGCGAAATGAGTTGCATAAATTTGCTTTTGTGGGAAAACTCCATGGAAACCCGGAAAAGCGGGAAAATCATCGGAAAAGTTTTCATCTATATGATTAGTGATAAATCTGTTTCAGGAAAAATGCAGAATCTTCCAATTTAGTTATCGTGAAAAAGGCAGAAAATAAAATAAGTAAAAATGAGTTTTCAAACAAAACTGAGGCCAAGTCGCATGAAAAAGTAGAAAATAAACTTTTCTTCACACACAGAGCTGGACTCAGATTTTATTCGCTGACAATCACCGATATATTTTCAGTAAGATCAATCAGAGGTTATAAGTGATTTGATTCATGAAGAGAAAGAATATTCAAGAGAAATGTCCCAATCAAAAAATCTGAGTCCACCTCTGACATTTCTCTTGAATATTCTTTGTCTTCATGAATCAAATCACTTATTACCTCTGATTGATCTTACTGAAATATATCGGTGATTGTCAGCGAATAAAATCTGAGTCCTGGAAGAAAAGTTTCTTTTCCACTTTTTCATGCGAGTTGGCCTCAGTTTTGTTTGAAAACTCGTTTTTTACTTATTTTATTTTCTGCCTTTTTCACGTTAACTAAATTTGAAAATTCTGCATTTTTCCTGAAACAGATTTATCACTAATCATATAGATGAAAATTTTTCCGATGATTTTCCCGCTTTTCCGGGTTTTCCATGGAGTTTTCCACAAAAGCAACTTTATGCAACTCATTTCGCTCTACAACTTTGTCTTAGTTTTCAAAACGCTCAAACGCTTCCTTGGTCGGAATACTCCGGAAAAGCGTTTTACATGAATTTTCCTCGATTTTTTCTGCAAGTTTTAACCATTCTGCATTTTTCCTGAAACGGATTTATCACTAATCAAATTTTGTACCAAATTTTCAAATGATTTTTCCAGATTTTCCGGCTTTTCCATGGAAATTTCCGGTTCAAATTTTGACAGATTCAATTGTCACGCGACATGAACCTGTGTACCAAATTTCAGCTCGCTGTGATGACGAAAAGTGGGTCTACGAGAGTGTCGAAAATAGTAAAGAAATAGACAAATTCGTGTTAAAGGGAATGGCTGGCCTCGAAAATGTCTGTAAACTATGAAAAGGTAGTAAAACTGACTGCACAAGTGGTGCCATTGTTCTTTGGGGAAATTAGCGCGCAAATCCTCACAGAATTGCAAACTTTTATAGGCTGTTGTAAGCAAGTGCAACAGTGTCTAGGGGAAGAGGAAAGGAAAGCCTTCATGCAAATTTTCCTCACCAAATTGAGAGGAAACGCATACCAGTTAATTGCATCCAGCTCTCTCACAAAATTTGAACAAGTCGAACAACTACTTTACCGTACGTATTTACCTCGTGAAACATACCATGAACTAACAAGTTAATCACTTACCGGCAATATCCGCCAGAATCATTTAGTTCATTTACAAATAGATTAAAGAAACTTTTAATACAATGCAACGAGGCAGCACAGAGTAAATACGGATATGAAAATTTTAAAGTAGTAAAGCAACAAATAGAAGGTTTTGCTATGGCTTCCATAAAGAGTGGTGCAACTAATCCGCATCTAAGCGCATACTTACTCACATTGAATGAAAATTCTTTAGAAACTCTCATCCAAAAGGCATTAGATATGGAAAGGTTGCAACAAGGACTGTTTTTCATCCCACAACCAACAAACTATATTCCTAACCCAGCAAACTCTTTCCAAGTGGATAATTTTCTAAGACCTAATATCCCAAAATTCTCTAATACCTATGGATATCCCATACCTAAGAGTGTACATTTGTGTTCCTACCCTTACACAAAAGAATTCTAAAGACATAACTTAAAAACTGAAATTGGTATACTTCCAATAGCGGAACCATCAAAAGAAATTTTAATATCTTTTAGTACCGACGGAAACCAAGAAAATTATTGGCGCTCTCCTCAAACAAGCATAGCAAGGAAATCGTTAG